>JBBPNN010000150.1:0-44279 GCA_038090935.1 Hortiboletus campestris
CGCGTCTCAGGGCTCTCGAGAAAGATCGACGTCAATCATGCTTCACCACCTCCCACATGGACATTCACCACCTCAGCCCCACCCTCAGTCCCGCCATGCAACACGACCTTTTCATCAAAGCTCCGTCCTACGCCGTCCTCCCCTTGCTTATCTTCCTCGTCGTCACTCACGGCTTCCTCTACGATCGCGCCTTCCTCTCGCAGGACCTCGAACGTACTCTCGAGTACGGCAAGGTTCTGTCCTGCACAGATGGCTTTGACGATCTGACCTTCATGTGCGGCGTGCTGCGTGCGTCGAAGGGAGCGGGTGAGGTAGGTGGAGAGTGCATGAAGTGGCCAGGTGGTCGGGACGATGGGAAATATCTGCGTGAATACGTCAGTCACCCAATTCGGAGACGGGCTATTTAAGAGTTAATGCAAGATAGATGGCCAGAGCAGATCAATGTCATCGACAACGCGGTTAACTCATCCCAGTCGCCCACAAAGGTCCGTGGACAGAAAAAACGATGAAAGTACTCACATCAAGAACATCCAGTCTTTTCGCTTGCGAGCTCAGAAACCGCGCTGTCTGTTGTGTGTCCCTGAAAAGTACGGAACTTTGTCAGTTTGTCACTTCCTACACGAAGGCGAGACTCACCCGTCCTCCATGTACAGTTCCAACAGCATTTTCAACATGTGGCCATCCTGTACTCCCGTTTCTTTTCCTTTTACCCCTGCCGCACTGTTACCTCTTGCGAACCATCCACTCCAATCAGTCAACCCACACCCTTCCGCAGCACTTATACCCATTTTTGTGCTAACTATCCCTGTCAAGCCACCACTCGACGCATACGACTCAGCCGTTGATGTGTCCCGTAGAGTGTACAGTGACTCAAGAGTAGTCCGTGCCGAGGGGGTCTGATGTCGTCATGTGGACAAGTATCTGTGAACATGAGAATGTAGCAGACGAAACATGGCATACCTTCGAATGTAAAATGGCCATCTCAAGACCAAGAATTTTGTCCCATCCCCCATCGGTGATCCTGTCTTGAATATCCTTGACAACTTTCCTACTCTCCCTGAGAGACTGAAGGAGTAACAGTGTCTTAATGCGTGCACGCTTCGATGGGGAGTCGGGGGTCGTCGAGGCGAAATAAGACAAGAATGGTGAACGCAACGGTGGTTGTGAGGATGGGTGAATAGGTGTAGGCGGTAAATCCGGCTTTGGTGGAGGTGAAGGTGGCGAAGAAGTCGTAGCCGAGGTACTTGGGGAAGAGGCATACGATGCCGCTGTAAAAGACGCAGAGCGTATCAGCCCGGAGCCACAATGCAGCTCTGCACATCTATATAGTCGACAAACCTTTCGCCCTCCAAAGCTTCCCAACGCCCTCGTCCCCAACGTACTCCAAAACCTCCTCTACGCAGTTCCATACGAGTTCCTCAAACAATTCCTCCTCCTCCGTTGTCTCCTTCCCACTCCTTCCGAGTCCTCTACCAACGACTAACCACTCCAGATATCGTCTTGCAGCAAGTGTGTTGGTATTCCGGAGCTCGGAAAGGATGAACAGTTCGTCGGCTCTTTGCATGTCTTTCTCCCGATCTGCCGCTTTATCCCTTCCGCGGCCTACGGCTCCAGTGGCTCGGCGATGCCGCGTCGGTTGTGAGGATGTTAGTAACTGCATGATAAGATATTCCAACGCGAGAATAAGAAACACATATTTGAGCAAATCGAATAACAGGTGCGAAGAACGGAAAGCATGTATGCACCTTCAATCCTCTCTCAACGTCTCTCCCAGCAAGCCATGCTGCCCACTTCTTTACCAAACTTGACCTCTCAGGCTCGCTTAGACTCAGGCCTACACCGGCCATCGAAGTGGATGGATCGGGCCGGGTGGGAGCGAGTATTGTGAATATCTGCCCGAGTGGATCGGCCACCAAAGCATCGACATATGTGCCTTCCGCGAGGCTGTTTCATATGTTTTTTTGGAGAGAAAGCAGGTATCAAGTCGACCGGGGTTACGGACGGACAATCAATGATCATCATATGGAGTATCACTTACCCAGCTAAAATATCCACGACCTTTCCACCATCCCCATACACTTTCCACATCTCCACCAGAACACCCCAGAGGTTCATTTTTGAAAGCACAGGTGACAAAATCTCCGGACGAAATGGAAGCGCAGGTCGCGGGGAGGTGGGTGACGTTGTCTGTGAAGGGTGAGAAGTGTGTCGTGTATGTATTGGTAGTGATGGGATAGAGATTTGGTGGACGTTCGAGGGATATGTATGCGATGTTGATCCAGGACGTGAGGATGGTCGCGAACTGGACCGAGAGACGGGACGCGAGGAAGAATTAGATGGAGCGACGGGAGGGGGAGCGAATAACGCCAAGAGGGAATGGATATCTGGTGCATATGCATAGAGAAGGGCCAGGGCTGTTGATGTTATCTAGGTGAACGATACAGCGTTAACGTTAGAATCGTTGCCCAGGGATGCACGGGCGGTGGAGATAGCGAAGACATGGGGGAAATAAGAACAAGATGTCGTAGCGGAAAAGCAATTACGAGATGAATCATGGGAACAACACTATCAACATGCAAAATCGCAGCACACAAGGTATGGTGGTCAAACCTTGGAACGTACGAGGTAAGATCTGCCTGATCCCCCTCATTCCGAACGGACATGCAGTATGAAACAAGAAAAAGGCGCACCTCGATAACATCTCCTGACCACATTTCAGCGCTCCCCAACACAGCCGCCAAAATGCTTTTCACCATCTCATTGGCTTCTCCTCTCAACCCTTCACGCATCGCGATCGTTGCTGGATGGGTACGCGTGCCACTTTTCGTGTGGGAGTCGGAGGTTGGTGGCTCTGAGTCGGCAGGTTCATCCCCGACTGGTGAGCCAGGTATTGCGCCAGGACGCAAGTAGGGAGAATAATTCCTGACTAAGTTGGTGGCGACTGAATGTCAGTGCCCATGCATTATTTTATTTTATCCGTTGCAGATGGTAGGGCAGAGGCGAGAGGAGTGAGAGACATGGGAAGAGAGGGAAGAGGGTGAGTTGAGTTGCCGGCAGGTCGATTGGTGGTGGGAAGTTGGTAAAGGAGGAACAAGGTGCTGACATGCGAGGGGGGGAAGGAAGGAAAGGAAAAACGCGAACCGACTTACTGATATCATCTACACTGGTTTCATCAGGCATGTATTCTCTAACGCCAACCCAGACCTCGACCTCGACGAAATCCCCCTCGACACCTCGTAGAGTTGTGCTACCGTCTTCCTCGTGACTCGGAGGTTCACTGAACAAAGCGGGCCGTAATTCATTGAAATAAGAGACAGGGATACGAGGATCGATAGCTCCCCTGACGAAATGGGCTGTTGCTTCTCGAAATCTGGTCTGACGCATGAACGCGAAGGCAAGGCATTGGTGCAAGTAGCGTAGTGTCTCCTCGTGTGCATGCACGTCAGCGCGTTAAGTCCGAGTATCGCACACCACCCACCTGGTCGCCCGAACTCGTGCTCCCCTGTGCAAGATCAGCCTCAGCTCGATCTAGGAGCGCTTCCGCTTCTGCCAGTCTGCCATTTTGGAGAAGTGATTCTACTTGCGCAAAAAGTGTTGAGGGGAGAAGTGAATAGATGGAGGACTGGCCGAGTACAAGGACGGCTGAGCGAGGATACGACGAATGTCCCATCGTGCCTTCGCTCGACGCAGTCCAGGTCGAGGATAATAGTTTACGTCAGTCAATGTCTACACTAGGATTATGTCGGTAAGGTTCAAATTTATTTAAATAATTAAATACGAAGGAGTCTACTCACGGCGTGGGATACTCCTGCCCGTTACAGTATCAGCAATTTGCAATTCAGATTAGGTTTTCAAGCTCAGGCCTGGTCGCTAGGAACCTAACGGCATGCGCAGACACCTACTTATAGACCAACCAGTGCCGTCTACCCAAACTTGGTGTCGACTTTGCGTTCATGCCTATGTTTGGGAGATGCGCGGCTTCCTCGTTCATGATCCAGGGGTCCTGGCCACGGATAACATCCTCATGTCGCAGCGGGGACCAACGAATGGACCCACAAAAGTCCTGCGTATTAATGGACACTGGCTCTATCATACAATGCAACCACAGTCTGTCGCTCTGCGCTAACAACTTGCATTCGACTTATATCCGGCCCCCAACATGTCCACCATCTTGGAAGTGGACAATTCTGATGTCGACATTGGCTTGACCTCTGTCAGACATGTAGAAGATTCGTTCATGAGTCTGAATGACCGTATGGATGAAACGAGTCCTCTGGACGATCCTGTAGCTGCATCAGAGGGGTCGCAGTCAGGGTCCTCTGATTCGTCATACCTGAATATTGATTTCGATAACGACATTGAAGATGAGGAAATCGACACTACCGCGTCCATGGATCTTGATGAACAAGTGAACCAAGAACTGGAAGAAGTAAGGAGCGGTATACCTACTGAAATTACACTCACAGATGATATATTTTTAGGTTGACGTTGAAGCCACAGAACAACCTCATTCCGAAGAGGATCTTTGTTCCTCTATCCCGGGAATGTATCGCATCCTCGACTTGGTCAGCGAGCGCGGCAGCAGCGGTCTAGGTATGATGGCACGACGTCTCAGCTTAGCTCTTACATTCATAAAGTCGATAAGATTATTATCGCTCAAGATTCTCTCAAGCGTTTCCTGAACGAAATTTCTCCCGGCGCTTACATGTCCTTGACAAAGGTCGATTTCATGGCTCTCGATAACTTACAAGTCAAACCCATTGGGATTTATGGGAGCAAAGACGAGATTGTTCGCTTTTTGGCCACCGTAGCTGTCATTGACGACGCCATGTATGCCGCTGCCCAGCGCGTGATTCAGTTTTTGTCACTGACTTCTCGACAGTTCGGCCAGGTTGATCGATTCCCTGGAAATGAAAAACGAAAAGCCAGCCCTCCGCTCTGGCCTATACATCTGCCGCATTTCAGAGCCTGTAGGTGGAGTAGAAAGGATGTATGTCATCTACTGGCCAGAAGAGTCGACGTGGGACGACTGTGCTTCACCACCTGTGCGCAGAAATCGCGTCACCTTCATGAGGTGAGGTCATCTTGGAGCGTAGTATATAAACGCTCGCTGACCCTTAAACTATTAGATTCCTCACGAAGATTTGTGATCAAGTCACAGCCCTGATCTCCGAAGACCATGCAAAATCCATGATTTGGAACGGTTCGGTCAGCGATGATCAACTTTCTGAATCTGACGAAGATGATACCGATCGATTATTCACCTTCGAGGTTGCGAAAACAATGGAGCAAGAGGAGGGCGTCTCCGTACGCCAAGGATTTGAGGCATGTCACCTTCTCATCCTTTATCCGGGTATCAATGATTATCCGACTTGTTAGTGCACTTCCGATGAACTCGTCGTCACCGAACTGCACCCAGAGTGCAATATAGACCCCGAATTCTTCAAACCACGCCTGTTATTTGGCGAAACGAGACAAGGGTATATGACAACACGATATGTGCCTGTTAAACGCTCCGTCAAGACTCTCGACCCTTTTAAGACTAGCGCGCTCCTACTACAAGATGCTTTGTATGCCCTTTTAACCACATCTCTCTTGACGTTTTTCTGACCCATTCACAGGCTGAAGGAGCGTCTGCAGATCTCAGAGACTATTAACCCCGAACCACTCAATCATCTGGTCCGATTGGGGCTCAACAAGCGTTTCCCTGGCGAGTGTGGTGTCTGGGTGAAGGAAGTTAGCGCCATTAGATCGACTTATCAGAAGGACATAGACGCTCAGCAAAAGAAGGCTCAGGATGAGTTGAGCGTGGCCAGAGCCCAGACGGAATCAAGCATCCGGTTCGCGATTGTCAATGCTGTGTTTTCTGACTATCCGTTCGTCGTCAATTCTCTCTCTGGCCCTCGCTGACAAACAAACTTACAGCGCCCTCGATCGTAGCTTATGCTTCACCTCTGCCCCAGCACTCACCCCTGAAGAAGAATCGAGACTGAATGGTGGGTCTATGTGCCGCTGGTTCCGTATCGGTATCGATGACATATCTTAGAATCCTATTCCAACCTCACAACGACCCACCCGCGTATCGCGGAGAATTTCGCCGACGAACTTCGCCGAGCCAACTGCAAGACTATCATTGATGAAAGCTTCAGAAAATCAAAGGAAAAAATACTTCTTGTACTCTATTTATCCCAAAACCTCATTAACATAACTGAGACTCAACTAACGACACTCGTTCGATCTGTTTCCAAGGATAACAAGCGGCAGTTGGAGACTACCCTGGCTATTATCCTCCACGAGATCGCGACGCCAGCGGGCGAACCATCTAAGCCGACGTCAGCTGAGATACGAAGTGCTAATAAGATGCTCAAGGAAGGTGGCAACGAATCCTCTCTCATCAACGACCCGAACTTCATCGTGGATCTCGAGGGTCTGTCTTCCACTGTGCCCATGTTGCAAGAAGCAATAATGGCCACGAAGGATCAGGCCCAGAAATACCTCGGGAGCGTCGTGGATAAGCTCTGTCGGGCTCTCCTTAATTCTGCTCGTCGCATACAATTAGACGATACCCTGGCGCAGCTGAAGATCGAAATGGATCGCTGCAGCGAACAAGATACCCGTGAATTGGCACGTTCTCTGATCAAGAAAATAAATTATCTATCGGAATCATGTGATTCGCCGTAGGGTCTTCTTGAAATGATTGATAAATGCACCAATTAATCAATGATCTCCAAGGCACACTCTGCGTCTCAAGTCCGTCCTGCAATGTCGGAACTTCAGCTATCACCGTGATAAACGTACGCTCAAGCTCCCTGACTGAGCTTTCCCTGGCTAACAAAGAGTTTCAGGTCCACAGAACTTTGACATTACTGGACATCGAGAGACGCTGAAGGAAGCTTCGCTGTTGTTCACCATCCATCTCATGCACTTGACGACACAAGATCAGCATGAACTTCAACTCGATCCAACTAAGGTTCCGAGTCCGCGTTTCAGGGAGTCATACTCGTTTCGGCTTCCAGTTGGGTTCTCGGTCTCGTGAGATTGACCTTTTTTTGAATCACCTTTATGCGTGATGGTTAATGGGCTTTCAGGCATCCACAACTCCTTGAGGGCGACAGACTACTCCTCTTACTGATTGACTGTAACGGCAACCTCCACCTTCACCTGAACCACCTAAATAATATTGAAAACGCAATTGGACGCGAGCATGGGAAGATGCTTCATCGAGATAAGATTGGCGACAAGTTCTTGTTGGCGTTCGACGAATCTCAGGCTACGCTCGCCCTGACTTCCTGTGAGAAGGTATGCAATCTGGGAGATCCGAGTGTTGTGTTGAACTTAAAGACTCCTCAGCTATAGTTATATGTCTTTGTTCTTGATGATATCCGAGGGTTTACCGCGTCTGGCAGCACCATTAACCTGAATCCATGGTACGGTGAGGGGACGGCGATCAAGAAAGCATGTTTTACCTCAGGAAGCGAGGAACTTTTACTCGTCGACTCTCAAGCTATCGCCCGTGTGTTTTCACTCACCACTATGCAGTTCCGGTGTGTAACTTCATTCAAGCAAGTTCATGTTATGACCTTGACGAGTTCTTAGGTCGGCTTCTTTGGATCTCCATCGCGTCCTGATCGATGTTCATTCTTCTCCAGACGGCTCGTGCTTCCTGATCATTACCTCGGATGGCACTTCTACTCGTATCATCGCTTACCATTGGGCCACTTTTGGGTCTACAGATGGGATACCACTTCCTATCGCAGATTGGACAGGCAACAGTAACCTGGTTATCAGCTCACTCGTCCGCAGAAGCGCTATCTACCTCCTGAAGCTGGACCTGTCGGCTCACACTTGCAGTTCTATCGCGCTTGATATCACTCAAAAGGCTACCGAGTTCATTTTCAGGGAGAAGAACAGCCGCGGCTCTTTGTCGAGAGATGCTCATCTCACAGCGCACAACTGTGTCATGGACTGCCACGCTGATGTATGGATACGCTTTCCGGTTCTCCCAACGGTCCAGCGTGCTACTATTTCATCGAGCAATCATTGCCGTCGTTCGATTCTCTTTGTCACTGATCGGGATCATAATTGTTACCAGCCCCACTTTGTCGACATGATCCAGGCATTTGAAAGAACATCGAAGAAACCAACTGGAAGTGCGCTCAGCATGTTGCACATCTCCGCGACGACGTTCGACAGTTTCGTAGCCAGCTTTTCCCCTGGTGCGGAGTGGAATGATACATCCATTTTCAAGGTTGGAGAATGGGTCGTTGACATTCTCTGCCTCATTCCTATCCATCTGGCACTTGCCAGAGATAATCAGTTCGTCCCATTAAAGGATGGCGTATACTCTGTCGAGGTCGAAAAGTCATTGCTTGGTGCTGAGATCAATCGTATTGTCGATTCAATATCGTTTGGGTGGTACGAATCTATATTCCAGTCGTACATGGCAGACAAGGTGCGAACTTGCCATACGTACGACTGCGTCGAAAGTTGATGGTAGCTTTTTTTGCAGCCTGTTCGGGTTGTGTCCTCCATGGGAGAGCAATCCGTTGGGAAAAGTTTCACCCTCAATCACCTAGTTGATACATCGTTCGCTGGGTCGGCAATGCGGACTACTGAAGGTGTTTGGATGTCTGTGACTCCAACTAAAGAAGCTTTGATCGTTGCGCTCGACTTTGAAGGTACGTCATCGATCGGGTTAATTTTCGGTGATTCATACTCATAACATTTTCGTAGGTGTCAACAGCATAGAGCGCTCAGCACAGGAAGATACCCTTCTCGTTCTCTTTAACACAGCAATCTCGAATCTGGTATGTTTGCGTCTATCGGCGACAGGCAGGAAGGCATTGACCCCGATTCCTCAGGTGCTTTTCCGTAACAACTTCGCGCTCAGCCGTGATATCACCGGTCTGTTTCAGTCATTCCAGTCTAGCTCGGCGGTCCTGGTTCCTGTCGCAAACCCTGCACTTTTCCAGTCCACCTCGGTAATCATTATCAAAGACGTCGTCGATTCAGACAAGGCCGAAATTGCACGAGAGTGAGCCTTTTGAGGGACGTGTTTTTCCCATGTTGTGACGGAGGTTTGTCCCAGGTTCTCGCTCAGGTTTCGCCAAATAGTCGAAGAAGAGCAAGATGCCAACTTCATTTCTCGTCTGCATGGCGGCAAGCCCAACACCATCTCCTGGTAAGATTTGTATTCGTCTCTTGCCAGAGGGCACGCTTACGTCCGTATAACAGGCCGGTTATCGAGTCGAAGGAATTTTACAAATTGTTCCCGACGCTGAAGAGGTGTCTTGATGAGCAAGATGTGACACACAAGGCAGCAGGAGAGTTTTTGCACCTGATGAAGTCGTTGATGGCGAAACTCAAGGTAAGATTCGTCACTGCTAGACCAGTGTGCGTGTGATGCTAATGACATCTAGGCAAATGACTGGGGAGCGCTTTCTCGTACGGCCACATTGTTCTGTTCTGTTCTGTTTGGTTGTTGATGTTCCCCCCTAGAAACCATAGCTTCACATCGAGCACAGCTGCTACTGACTCTGTTACCTACCGCCCTAGCTTTCGGTATGCAAGATGTAGAGCCTGAAATTGAGCCGCTCAAGGTAAGATCCTAAACCTTCTGCAAGACGACTGGGACAATGAAAGCTTGTTTTCCTCAGAACATGGACACCGACATACCTATAGACTCCCCAGATACCAATACTCGCTTCTTCATCGTCAATGTTGAACACTCTCAGAAAATGAGTTGTGAAGAAGTATTAGACGCTCTGGTCGCAGAATGGGTCGAGTTTGATTCCCGCCAGCTCGTTCCTGATACTCAGTGGGCAGAGGAACTCGCTCAGTACCTGGAAGACCTGGCGGAAATGCGCATCGACCACGTACGAGCATGGGTCAAGTCCAACTTGACGCGTTTCGAGGCTGACCATGCGAGTGTGATGGAGCTTCAGCGGACACTCGAGAGCGCTGTAATCGACTTGAAGAGCAGCGTGCAACTCTGTCGGATACAGTGTGCGTCTTGCCAACTGTTTTGCATTCGGAATCGATTCCATGATGGCCCGCATGACTGTAAGACGGCGCATACTTGTACGCAGTCTTGCAAGTATTGTGCGGAAGCGGGTGAACTTGGGGAAGGGGAGGAAAGGAAGTGCTCAATGACGTAAGTAACTGCTGGATTTTAACCAAGGATCAGTCACCATTTTTTTCCCTAGAGCTGGACATTCTGGAAAGCACATGTACGCGGACTTTGCATTATATCTGTTGCGGGTCGATCATGACAGCCACCCAGATGTTCGGCCAACGCCCATTTAAGGTGTGCCAAGGTATGGCTAGTGATCTATCGGGCCTGGCTTAGCCTGAGGGCCCGGGCTTGGGCTTGGCTTGGGCGGAGGACTCGGGCTTTGGCCTGGCTTTATAGGGCTTTTGCCTGGCTCGGGTATCACACTAGCGCTGAAAGCACCAGACGACCAAAGCAAAAGCACAGGAAATCCTCCAGCGGTTGCAAGCCTGGGACTTCTGCTGGCACAAGGAAATCAAACAGGTCTAAGACGTAGATTGTGGGTACGTCCCATTGTTACTTTATTTGCACACTGCACCTGATTTACTCGTAGTGCAAACATGTCTTTCTTCCTTTGCGCTTATCACTACGTCAAGTTGCTAGTCTCGTTTGCACTCACCGCTCAAGTTCATGTCTCCACTCGCTCACAAAAGAATCCTATCATTTGGTGCTGGTGTCCTTGATCCTCAGGCTCAGGTTGTCATGTGGTTGGATCCCAATATCTATAATATATCCGGGTCTATTTGGATACATGGATATCCACATGGGTTTTTCTTCCTACTGCAACGATGGTGTCTATGAGGTATATACCCGACTATATCCGAATCTCACTGTTCTGCTATTTCGGTGATGCCAGTCAGGGCCCCTGTGAGTCGTACCTTCCCCGCAGAGTTTACTACACCACAGATACACGGATCAGGTATACGATTTAGAGACTTACATATGCCCAACAGCTCTACGTGCTCAGCATGCCCGCAACCCTGATCAGCAAATTCAACAAGCTCGTCAGTCGATAAGATCACGCCGCAAAAAGGACGACTCACACACATCGAGCCTGCCGGAGGAGCGAAGCACCGGTAAAGGGATCCCAGCAATGAGGTAACTTTGCCGCGGTTCCTGGCCGAGTCTCTAGCGCTGAAGAACCACTGGACGCAACAGAAGAACACTGTCTTATCATGGATGGAATGATCGTTAAACCCCGGTGCGGCATGGGCAGAGACAAGTGCTCGCCGTAACGACAACAAAGTATAGTTGTATCGCATATTCGCCCCAGCAGTGAACCTACAACCACCACTGCGCACGAGCAGTGCCGGAACGAGTTGTCGGAGGTGCCAGATACAGGGTATTCAACAAGTAGAAATTTAGTGGAACGATCCACTGACAGCACGCCTGAGATAATTGCGACACGCAGGTGGCAAACGGATCGATGCCTTGTCAAAGGGCTAGAGTCATCGCATCATTCTTATCGCATGTATCGTATCGTCTCATTGGAGTTGAGCCTGAAATTAGCCAGTGAGCCCAACTGCTGTGGTGCACACCAAAAAAATAAAACTACATTCCAAACGATGGTGATGATCATGATGGACGGATGGACAAAACAGGATCAACTGAAAGCAAATAAGAATAACGACAACGCAGCCATCCTTTCTACTTCATTCATCGTACTGGGTCAACTTCAAAGCCCGTCAGTCTCATAGAGCAAGAAAGAAGCTCGACAGGACTTACGTCTAGTGTGAGCGTCCTCGAACTGTTGACACCCTGGTCTCGGTATATTCCCACCAACGAGCGGCCACGCTCGTATAAGGAACCCTTGAGACTGATGACAATGAATTGGAAAGTGTCTGATGCTTGAGAGCGAATATAGTTGGCTATCTTGGCAACGTTTGTGTTGTCTAGGGCTGCATCTACTTCGTCCAGGACGAAGAACGGTGCGGGTTGATAGCTAACATGGGAATAAAAATGGACACGTTGAGGCATCACCAATTGAACTCACCTGTGGATTGCAAAAAGTAACGCTAGAGCAGCGACTGTCTTCTCTCCACCCGACAATTGTTCCATATCTCGGAATCGTTTCATCGGCGGCATAGCATGATATTTGATTCCAGCATTATAAGGTTCCTATTGGAAGCAAAGATCAATATGCTGAGCGAATGACCACGTCTCCCAAGCATTACCTCACTGTCCTCTAAACTTAAGTATGCAACACCTCCCATGGGCGCACTCTTGCCCTTTGTAAGGTCCTTGTATACTTCATCAATCCGTTCAGAGATATGATTGTATGCTTTGTTGAATAGTTCACATCTACCACCGACGATCAACATGCTGGTAAATCCGGTGATCGAAAAAGACTACCCACCTCTGACGCTTGATCTCATTGAACTGATCTCTCGCTGTCTTAGAATCCTTGCGTGCCTTCTCCGCCTCTCGTTCAGTCTCGACGAGTCGGGCTTCAACATCGTCCAGTCTTTCGATTGCTTTCAGGTTTGGCGCCATACGTTCGATGTCTGCGCTTAGTTTGGAGATCGAAGCGTCAAATTCGGCAAGGGTTTCCTGATTGTTGCCCTGCAAGCGTCGAATTCATGCACAATAGTTGGGAAACTCGACGTAAACCTACAGCACGTTCCTCATCATCCAATGCATCAAAGTCAACTTCGATGCCGTAGTCTTGGACTTGCCTGGGTCGCTGGGTGCCGTCCTCGTCCTCGTCAACATCCATGGCCACTTCATCACGTAGGTTCTGCAACGGTTTCAGCGCGTCAATGCCACAATAATTTGTATTCTCACCTCTTCCATAGGTACGTTCTTCAAGTGACCTGCCACAAGTGGTAACTTGATGTCCTCCAGTCGACATTTACGATATATCGAAGACCGTTCAAGTGCCAGCTTTTCGATTTCGTCGTTCTGAGGACCATTAGAAATTAATCAACGATGAATGCATGTATGGCAAGCAACGAACCATCGATCCAATCTCCTTGAGCGCCTGGTCAAGCACCTTGGCCGAGCGTGCATGCGTTTTCTTCACCTGTTCCACGATCTTATTCTTCTCTTCCAGTGCTTCATTGAGTGCGTGGAGCCCTTGCCGGAGATTTTCGATCGCTTCTTGACCCGACGCAATCTCAGCTTGGATCTGACGTTTCTGTTCCTCCAGCTCGACTACTTTCGCTTCCTCGTCTTCTCGGGTTTTCTTGAGCGTCGCCAGTCTGTTCTGAGTAAGCTGCAGTTGCTCTTCCTCAAACTGAATTCTGTGAGCGAGCAGTGATGTTAACAAGATGCCCAAAGTCAACGAGGGGAAATTTCTTACTGGTGTGTCAAGCGCGCAATTTGTTGATCGAATCGATTTCGTGCTTGGCTCTCTTCTTCTGCCACTCTGAGCTGACGTTCCTCATACTCCCGGATGTGATTGACGCCGATCTTGGTGCAGAAAGAAGCAAAGACGCCACGCTCGGCTTCGTCAATAACTGACTGGAGCGTAGACATACGCGAAGTAAGTGTGGCACGCGCAGTTTGAGCCTATACAAAGGGAGGTCATCTATCGAAATAAAACAGGTTTGCTTGTTCGCTGACCTTTTTGAAGTCGGGTGCAAGCTTCTTCAGCTCACGCTCGACATGCTTGAACTCATCTTTTGTACCATTATGGCGAAGTTTAAAAGCGCTCTGAGACCTCGTGAGACCTCGATCCAGAGACAAAGCGTAGGTACACGAACCAAATCATCCTTGATTACCGTGATGGCGCTCTCCAGCCTCGTTATCTCAGCAATGATATTTTCATCGACTTTACCACGCGCCTTGGAGCGATTAAGCTCTTGAAGTTGTGCTAGGAGGTTGTCTCGGAGGCGGACAAGTCCTGCATGATCCTGTTGAATGAGGCACTACTGGACTGAATAAGCAAAACAGACCTTGTACATCCTTTTCCTCCCACTTCTTTCCAGACCCATGCGTACTTCGTCCCCCTGTCATCAACCCACTTTTATGGATAATTGTCCCTTCGAGCGTAACAGCTGAAGAACGCGCATGAGGCTAAAGTATTCTCGCGCCTCCGCGACCTCTTTCCACCTACCTTTAACTTCTTGACCTTTCTCCCAGCATACATACTTGGCTACCTCCATTGTATCACATACCAGAGCATTCCCACACACGTGGTGCATCGCCCGTTCAACAGCAGGTTCGTACTGGATGACATCAACGGCGAGTCGAGCTCCTTTGGCAAAAGAACGGAACTTGTCATTAACGGGCTTTGCGGAGATCGTGTCGAGGGGCAAGAAAGTCGCTTGCCCGGCTCGCTGAGTGCGCAGGTACTTGAAAACAGGATAAGTTGAGACGGAGATGCATGGACAGTCGGAACCAACCTCGATGCATTCGATCGCTGTTTTCTCCTCGTCTACGACTACTGCGTCGATATTCCTACCTAGAATTACGGAAACGGCACTCTCATATTTGCGCTGCGTGGGCTTGCACAGATCTACCACTCGTCCTCTGACACCTATATTTTTAAGAAAGAATTGAGATGACTTCAAGATTCGCATTTATAGGTTAAAGCGTACCTGGGAAGACGCGCTGCAGGCTAGCAAGGGTCTCCTTGAGCTTCACCTCCCGTTCCGTTTCGGTCCTATCGATGCCTGCTTGGAGGAGACGCTGATAGACATCCGTAAGCTTTTCATTTGCCTCCGTTTCGAGGCGGCTGAGGATTTGTTAAGTCTCTATGCCAGGAAAAGTGAACGAATGGCCGTGCAAAACATACGTTATGCGAGTCCGTTCGCTCTGGTGGTTGTCATATTCTTGCTTAACACGGGCCAAGTCAGCTTGCAAAGTTACCAGCTTGTGCTCAAGCTAACGAAACCGTCAGAAAATCGGCTTAATGGTGGTGGTGGTCGCGATACCTCTGTCTTTTTCTCCCCTAGAACATTTGCATCTTCACTCAGCTTGTTCTTCTTGGTTTCCATCTCCTCTATTTGTGTTTCCAGTCGGCCAAGCGTACGCGACGCGGTCTTTTCTTCTCTTCCGAGCGTCTCAAGTGATTGACGTTCAGCCACTGCCAATATACTTGCTTGTGCTTTTCTAATTTGATTCCAAAGTGAGCAACGTACTCGTTTCAGAGTTGGAATGTCCTCACAGAGTGCGGTATTCGGCAAGACTCTCTTCACTTAAAGCTGTATTATCTTGGGATGCCTGACGGTACGCCTCTGATGGTATGACACGTCCATAATGAATGAATTCGGCCGTATCGAAGAAACATGGAACGGACCTGTGGCTTCGTCCGCAGCTCTACGTGCAGTTTGGAGGTCGCGGTGAAGGGTATTCAACTTGGCCCGTTGGCGCTCCTCATCCTTTCCAACTTGTTCATGCGTGGCTTCCGCATTCTGCGTCTTTCTGGTGGAATGCTTGATCTTCTCGTCGGTTGCAACCAGGTCAGGCTCCTACACAGGTGTTAATGACAGATAGCTTGAATTGAAAGTGAAGCTCCACCGACTTTGGACTCAACAGTCTTTTCTGCCTTCTTAACTTTCTTTTCTTCCCTAACGACAGCGGTACGAGCTCTAGCTTGATCAGCACGAGCATCTTCCAGTGCCTTGTCGTGTTCTTGCTGCTCCGCACGCAATCCTGCAAGGGCCCGTGATTTCTTCTGAATGTCTCTGGCATTGGCTTCAAGAGCCTCTTCAATGTGGAACAATTTATATAGGATTCGTCGCAAGATGAAATCGTCCTAGGAGGCACATGTAAGCGACGATTGAGGCGGATACCGCAAAGGCACGAACTCTTTCTTGACAGAGACCCTCAAAGCGCTCTGCTTCACCCTTTTGTTCTTTATACTGTCGTATTTCACCAGTAATACCCCTCCTCTTTGTAAAGTTGAACGTGGCGTTCTCGGTAGCTCGCTCCTGTGCTTCCTTTGCCTTTTCGTAATCCGGCGCCAGCTCGAGGGAACCAGAGATTTGCTCGATGAGACGGGTAAGTTCTCGTGGCGATTGAGAGGCGACAGCTTCGACATCTCCTTGGAAGACGAGGAAGTTTTTTGCTTTGACAAGGATGTTGTGGGAGACGAGAGCTGCATTGTAGGCGGCATACGTCACAACTCTATCGTTGAGACGATACTCGGATGCACCAGTGGTGGAAATGCTATGGGAGGGTGAGATGCACGGACAGAGGTGGATGTGGGGCGAGTGACACACGTGCGCTGAAAGAACCATTCTTTCTTATTTTCGTCCCCGTACACGGCGAGGACCCAAGCTTTCTTTGCGGTACCCTCGCCTTGATTCTCTTCTTCGTCGCTATCATCCCCCTTGTCGTCTTGATCCTGAGTATCCTCCGAGCCGTCAGTAGGACCCCGCGCGAGGCGCCGACCCCGATAAACCAAGTCTTTTAGCTGACTACTCCGAAGTTGGGCACTCTTTACACCAAGCACGAAGGAGATGGCATCCATAAGATTTGACTTTCCAGCGCCATTTGGACCGATGACGGAAGTAAAGTTCTTGAACGGGCCGATAACTTGGTGACCGCTATAAAGATACGTTGCACTATACGAACGATGACCAGCGCAAAGACTCACCGATACGACTTGAAGTTGGATAGCTCGATGCGAACGAGCGGCATCGTCTCAAATCTCGTCCGAGTTAGGGGAACAGTACAACCGGCGCATCAACAAGGACCCGTCCAAAAACACGTACGTCACAGATAGTCACAGTCACAGGTGGTAGTGTACTTCTCATCTCCGATAGCAGTTGCCACCAGCGATTCAAAATCAAAGTCTATCGAACATGAATTCAAATGTGAGGCTCAGAAGATCGTGGCAGATAGCGCATCACAATGGTACGCGTAATGGTGGGTTCACCCCTCCAGTGATGTCCACGCCCCCGCCCGGCTTGAGAAGGCCTAGGCTTTCGGTGGCTTCATTTGTTCGAGTGTGACCACCGTATTTTCACTGTGGTCTACCTCATCTCGCCCCCCATTCAATTCCAGGTTATCGGCAACTGCATCCCATCCTTCTTCATCTGATTGAGTGGACTATGGACTCGTGATCTTCATCATAGTCTTCTAAGGTCGGTCAGAGGGCTCATTATGGTGGTGAAGGAGTAGACCCTAGGGCCCTGTCGAATGAAACATCTGAGACATTGCAAAACCTCTGCGATATCCCATTTTGCCGCTCACTACTTCTAATGAGAAGGTCCGCTCGCTCGGAACAGATGTAGCCGTGACGGAAAGGTAACCCTAAGCTAATAGACTCCAGACCGGGTATCTTGCTGCAAGTCCATCGATTTGGAGTATCCCCAAGCCACGGGTGATGAGGATCTCCATGAGAGGATGAAGTAGTGGACATATGTCATATCTTCATCCTCGCCGTCTCAAAGCTCTTTTGCCATATGCCACCATCGTCTTCGCGGACTCTCTGTGTATTCTACAACTCCGTTCAACTCCGGATACATACGTGTCCTGAGTGTCGACCCGTGCCAACGTCATATACAGATTCTATTGACGAAATCATAGCAAACACCAATATTCAATGGCACCCATATGTACATTATTCGCATTTGTTATCTCTATCGGTAGTTGATTCAAAACGCAAGTCTGCTGAACACAAATTCAAAAGATTGGAATGGGACTCCGAAGCTCAAAAGAATGACTAGAATTCTAGGTATAGCGCATCGCAAGGATACCCATAACATTCACCCCTCGCCAACACACCTCTAGGATTGTTTTCAGAACAGATCACGTGTAGTACTGACCATAGATGCTCAGAGCACACGAACAAGCCTGGCATGTTCCTCATGATCGTTGAGGGACAGGAAGTCACTGCTGGGCTTTATAGCGTACTGTGGGATATCGGACAGCGAATGTGTTTGGCGGTGCGTGTCCACCTGCGGGGTCAATCATTGAATTGACCATGACGTCGTGAGGGCCACTCACTTACTTCCACATGAATAGCCGCGGGCTCTCTCGCGGGCCGAGCGCGCGAGTGTGGTGTATTCGCGAACACCACTCCGCCCGATCTTTCATTAGAATGACTGGGTGACTGAAATGAACTGCTGGTAAACGGTAAAAAGGAACATATTGCTTACTATACCTCAGGGATAGCAAGGTTGAAGTTATAGAGCCGACGAACTACGCGCGAAGCCATGATCTATGGTAGAAAAGAAAAGATTCGATGCGTCTAACGAAAATGACACGAGAACGTACAGTCGAGGCTATGGCTGCGGGAACATTGAATATGACACTCATGACAGCATTGAGGTCCATAATCATGAATATCGTGGCCAACAGGTTTGCCAAGAAACTGCCTATACATAAGTACCAAATGAGTCAGCGATGGTGCGAAAAAGAACTTACGCGAGGATGAAGTAAACTAGTCCGTCGGAGAATACCATACGGACCAGCTTGCTGTGGATTCCGGAAGTGCCAGAGATACGTCGAGTCCATGCCAGTTTGTACGCGGTCAGGCAGAGAACAACAAGGTCGAAACTCATGGAATAGATAAAGGTGGCAGCGAGGATAGTCGTGTTACTCTTGACAATTGTACAGCCAACACCTTGGACCCAGATCACCTTAAGCAGTACACCTAGCCTGAGATCAGCATGCGTTGGAGGACAAAAAATGCATTCACGTACCTTGCAAAATAAGGGACCAGTGCCCGAGGATAAGTAAGACTATGATGCCAACTATCCACTTGTTCTGAGACCAAATTGCTATACTGTAGTGATCGCAATGAGTGGCATTTAGGATGAGTGACAGTGACAACTTGCGTGCGAAGTGAAAGATTGATACTAGCTAGCCCGAGTGCAGAGTCACCGGCAAGCTTGGCGGAAGTTAGTTGTTTCCCCCACTCCACAGCTAGAACGACAGCGAACCTGATTGAATACATACAGAGCTTGGCAATTGATCTCACTATGTTTTCCCGTTGAATACAAGTAACAGAAACAAAGGGTTGGACTAACTTCGGTGTGTCAAGAGAAATCAGTCTGTGATCCATGTCAACTATGCTGGAGAGTAGGAACAGGTGCACCCACATTCCGATCATTGCAAATAACAACAGGTATCGCCCAGCGAAATAGAAGATCTACAATGGAACATCGTTATTTGCACTTTTTATTTTGTTGCACACGTTGAACTTACAAGGGGCCAACGAAATTTCCTTTTCCCGGAAATAACAGCCCAGTCGAAATCGAGAGTGAGCATGATCTCCCACCTGGCAGTAAACGTTCTCTCAACATGGAGCCTGAAATACTGGGCAGCCTGGCCTTACCCATAGAGACCCAGCAACGCATGCACAAGTCTGTTGAAAACCGCTGCAAAACGGGTCGTTACTCTGCGGAGGTATCAATTGACAGGTCTACCGACTCACCTAAGTCCGTCGAAAGTTCTGAAAGCGACTGCCAATCGGGCATTTTGGCAGGATAGAGCTGGTAGAGGTGAGCGAGTGGTGAAGTCGCGAAGGGTGCTTGAAACAAGGAAGAGAAAACAGGATGAAGAAATTCACCAAGAGTCCCGTATTAAAAAGTCTCCGTCGGTTTACCCCATAAGCACACCGTGAACAGCTTCTGTGTCCGTCAAGGACGCGTGCAATGAAAAACACGACAGTGACGACACTCGATGCAAGGAAGCCGAACGCGCGGTGATAATGCAAGTGCCAAAACATCCCCGGCGGGTTGCTTAACGGCACCAGGATGGTCGCACGGAGGTGAAACAGTAGACCTGCGTTCGATCGAGGCTGAGCGCTGATTCCCACCATAACAACGCTGGGATTTCACTCACCTCCAACCTGGCACCGAAACCAAAGACCACGCATCTGCATCATCACCGCAACACTTCTGAAGCGGGTTCCATATGCACTCGAGTCACTCTGATTCTGAAAGCAGCGGATATGATTGCTGGACGGCGCTTTGTAGTCCGAAGGCATCGCGATCATTCTTCGCACCTTCTTTGCTGGCTTACCTTCGGATGACTAACGCAATCGATTTCCGCTGACCCACGCGGGCATCAGGTAACAGGTTCAACACATCCAGTTGAGGAGTCCCGCCTCGTTCTCTCGACTCCGAGTCCCCGGAGGACAAGGTCTAGCCAAGATCCAGTTCTCAATGACCAAGTCAGGGTAACCTTACTGAGCAGCTTGAACGTTCCTTCTACGTACATAATTCGAGTGCTTGATTTGTGCAGCATATGCCGACTGAAATATTGACACGTGCGCAAGGCTGGACTGGAGGTGAAAGTGCGTACTTGGGTTCGCGGGTCGTTGCGCTAAGCATTCTTGATTGACAGTAGCAGCAACTGGCACATTGTACAACTGCCATGCGATTCCGCATGGCGTTGTCGATCGTACTAGTAGGCAGAGTGCCCCTAGGCAACCAAGATTAGGCTGGACCAAACCGACGGAAAGAAGAATCAGGAAAGACGCTCGGCTATTGGCACCTCGAGTGACCCCGAATTCGGAAACCTGAAAGGTGCCAGCTTAGCTAGCGGAAATCACAACCCCCGCTATCAATCATCATCGACAGCTTGAAGGGTTCAGAATAAACGGGGTGAACTTTCTTTGACGGCACGTCTTGTTTTGGTCAAGTGGCAGTCAGTTACAGTACTTCGGTTTAGAAGCAGAACGGGGATGTGAATACAATATCTGAGATCTTCAATCAGGGAACATTTACACGATCTGGTCGGAGCCCGTGTCTGAGGAAAGTCTGGGTATGGTAAACTAGAGCATCAACGGGGATGACGACATGCTAAGCTTACCTCGACTAAAACTGGTAGAAATACCTACTAGCCTACGAAGAATTAGAGAGGTTAGCAAGAAAGCGGGACATAGTTTGCGATGAGCCAAAAAAGAACTCCTTGTCAAAGCTCGATCGAGCTGATCCGAGTCGAGCATACAGACTCGGTCATGGGAGACCATGATGAGACTCGGAGGTTTGCCAACTTGGTGTCTCATCTCGTTTCTGGATCAAACGGCGGCACTCGGAGGGACTCCACCGAATCTGGCCCTTGATCAAGCCACTGTCAGAGTCTCAGCAATTTCATGATCAAAACGGTGCCCATGGGATTGGGAGTGGCACGTTCAATCGTCGCCTCGGGGTGCACAGGGTCGGGTCTCACTACAAAATAATTTTGTGCCAGCCTGTGGGCTCGGGTCCCTGTTCGACCTCCAGTGATCTTGCTTCCCCCTGGTGATATGCGACGACCAAGTCAGTTTGGTTGAGAAGTGAATCCAGTAATGACGGCCGGAGGACCACATTCAGTGCGTTTACTTGGACTCGTAGGCAATACGGGACAGCCATGGGTTTCATTTTGGCCTCCCATGAACAGTTGTGGGAGTCCGTCAAGGTCACGAGTCACAGACTTGTCGCATGTTGCCGCACCAATTACCGCCAAAATTAATATTGACGCCGCCTTGGACCACAGAGCCTCCGAAGAGCCTCTGGCCAGTGCCAGTCGCCGCTCGCGGCATGCTCTCCACAATCATGTGATTCATTGATCGTAGCATTTTAAAAAGGCACTATCTATGTAGTGTAGAATGGGCGCTCCGTTTTAAAGATAAAGATAGAGTTGTTGAGAGGACGACGTGTTTTTGAAACATGTGATCCGTGGTCGGAGATATCTAGTACCAGGTGGCGAACTTCGAAAAATTTTAGACCATACTACGCCGTCTGCAAATGCGACGCGACCCCAGAAAGGCGACACTAGCGGGTTCGCGAACCTGCAACTCGAGTTTACAGAAACGACCCCTGAATTTCTTTTTTTACTAGGTTGGCACGCTCAGCCGCTTTCCAATCACAGGTCTCAAAATTTTTTGGCTTGTGATGATAATTTGCAAGCCAGACTCAGTTACGGCATTCGATACACGTGCTCGGGCGTGCTGAGCGCTGCGGTCTAACGGGATCAAAATCTATTGTGACGGTGGGGACTGGCACAATTGTCGTGATTCTCTGACACGCTTGACGGGCTGCAGCGGCGGGGAACCTTGGAAGGAAAGCCCTCGAACATCGGTCAGTGACCTCGCGCACCAAAGAAGCACGTCTATATCGGATATGGTATCGGGTACGTGAGTGGAAGTCGGTTTTCCATTCCATTTAAATTTCAGGGTGAAACGAGCACCAGGTGAAAATGATTGGCAAGGGGTGCCGGCCATTTAAACTCCATCGCAGAAGTGACGGCAATCCACACGCCTTTTAAGTGTACTGGTCGCTCCACGATACGTGCCCCCCATATCAGCCACTTGACCACCTTCACCACGACAGATCCCCCTGATCAACACAACTAATGGTGGACTGGAAGTCTCCAGCCGAGATACAGGCTGACGCTGGTGGGTCGGGATGCCCACGCATCACTCACTTCGTACTGATCGCGTCACCGCCAGTCGCCTTCAATAATTTCATGCATGCTCTCTTGGGTCTCTACATGTAAGTTATGCTTCGAGCTTCTACATGTATGCACCCCTCATCTATTCTATCTATAGATGGGAGTTTGTCACATCGCTCGACTTCGATTGGCAGTTCCTCTCTGGAAAGAAAAAGTTCAGATGGCCATTGGTAGGATGGTTCACCTATTACCAATGGTCACTCGGTGACAAGCCCCTTCCAGTCATTTTATTTTGCAGGTCGTTACTGTCTATTGTTTGCACTCATAGGAATGTGAGACTGATTTCTCTTCACCTGGGTGCTGCTGATCGTAACGTTCATTGTAGTGCCGTTGCCCTCAATGTCAGGACAGAAATCGATTGCCAGGGCCTTTACACGTTTAACCAAGTATTTGGAAATGCCGCCGTTGGGCTCGCGAGCATCAATCTTTCGATCAGAACGTAAGTCAATAAATTAAGATCTTCGTATATCGTTTCTGACAAGCCTCAGAATGGCTGTGTGGTCACAAAATAAGTATGTTGTCGCCTTCCTGATCTTGGTGATTCTCGTCCACTGGTCATTCCTGTTACATGGTAAGTAGTTGGGTACTGCACCGGGACGTTTACATATTTCACCCTCTAGGGATCCTTCTCAAGGCTGCTTGGATTGATGGCGCTTGCGTCATCACGTACACCGATAACAAGATCCTTGCTATTTGCTTTATATATTCCATGGTTTTCGATTTCACCGTCCTGTGCTTGACTGGCTGGAAACTTGCGTTCCCTGCAAGTGGCCGGTCCAAACTCATCGATCTTATATTCAGTGACGGGCTGATCTACTTTCTTATCGCGTAAGCCTGCATATATTCACATGAGCAAGTTGGCTCTAGGTAGAGCTAACCGATCTGTGCCTGTAGATTCTTGGCGAACCTCCTCGCGACTGTGGGTAGCAGTCATGCAAACCCGGCAACACCCTGACTGATTGTTGGCGTTTTTTTAATTATTATTCTAGATTTTTATGCTGCTTAACTTGAATGCGATTATGTCCATCATTGCAAATGTTCCCGCTGCAATTGCATCAACTGTAAGTAAACGGGAGACATTTCGTACCATCTAAGCTAACTCTGAATCAGATTGTAGCATGTCGAGTGGTCCGGAGATTAACAAACTATACTTCTCAGAGCGTGGCCTTTACGTCTGTATATTTGAACATCTGGTTTTCGCTCCCCTGACACACCTATGTTGCATAGTTCGACTACTCAGTCAACGGTTGCATTCCGCTCACCTCCAATTTCGACGTCTCCTCATCACATCTCTGTGAAAAAAGGGGATAGTGTTCACATACAGGTCTGTCTTCCCCTGTTGCAGTGGTTATCCCCGCTGAACGATCTGACGGGATACACTAGATGGGTTCTCTTGTAGATCGCACGGACGCAGAGTACGATGCTGCTGGAAGAATTCTCCAAGGCGAGGAATTTGATCCTGAAGCACAGGCCCTCAACGACGAATTCAAAAAACCCCCATATTAGGCTCCCCGCTTCACGCAAAGGCGTCATGTCCATTGCCAGCTTGCTCTCTCGTATCTCGTAATACCCCGCAAATCACTGTCGCCCATTCGTAGAATTTCTCCTCGTCTGAGAATCCGTTCACTTTCCTATTCTCATATCGCACCTTGTCGAGTCCTTCGTCTGGTTGACGAGACTGTCAGTCATGGCCTGCGGTAATTTGCAATCTTGTGACTACTTCGTTCACGGACGATCACGACTTTTCCTTCTTGGACCTTTCCCTCTTTGAGCCGATGCCCTACGTATACCATCCTAGTTGTTGGGTTGTCGATACGTTCTCTTGGAGCCCTTGGAGCGAACACAGAATTTGACAAAAATTGTAGTAAAATAAATTGCACACTGTACGGATAGCTCCCATCATGGGTAATGTTGAAGTATACCTTAGCCTATCATGCTGAAGATATGACTTGGATGGTTGAGTTTGTTCTCTCCCCTCTGTGTTACATAAATTGATGTAAACTGTATAGAGACAAGACAAATGGCTGAGCCTAAGACTTGCCCGATTCGATTGTAAACAGCTCTCTTATATGTACACAAAGATGATTGTCCCTTCTATTCTCACCTACGAATGTCAATCAATTCTTGTATAACATCTGGGTTGTATATCCAAGTTTGTGTTAGTTGCACACTTACATTGCAATTGGTGCACAGCAAAAAGGGCAAAGATGTACTAAATGACTTGACTGAATGCTTAGTATGTCTGGACAAAGAGTCCAGGTTGATATTGTGGAATCATATGTATGTAGAACTGTACGTATGATAAGAGATAAATCCTTTGATCCTCCCGCCAACCGCAGCGGGTCTTTCCGACACCGGCTTTCAATCCGGGCTCGCCGGCCCGACTCGGACGACTCGACTTCAGTGATATTGACTATGACGGCTCAACTTAACCTGACCATTTGCCATCCTCGTCTATCTTCCGGGAAGGATCCCAACACAGCAGTCCTGACCAAGTCTCCCATTCCCGCTGTTCTGCCTGCCAACCACGTGCTCATAAAGGTTGATCGTTTTGGATATTCTGCCAACAATGTTACCTACCAAGCTCTCGGCGAGGTTCTTCATTTCCGGTATGTTTACTTTCGTTCCGGCAGGATGCACTGAGCTGGAGGTGCATTTACGTAGATATTTCGATTTCCACGCGGCGCCGGAAGTTCGAGAGTCAGATGTATCACCAATTACCCATGGCGTAGCCCCGGTGTGGGGGTTTGGAACTGTTGTTGCTTCAACGCTTCTAGCGATTCGCACTGGCGAACGAGTTTTTGGTTACTTCGCACCCACGTGTTTTCTCGTCCTCTCAGTTTCACCGCAGGACGTCAATCGATATGCATTCGTTGTTTCTCGTCCCCATTTGCCCAAAGGTACTGCTCCGCTCTATACAGATTTCATGTCGTTTTTCCGAATAATTTTTAGACAGAAGACCCTACAATCAAATTACCAGGTGCTCTGCGGATCCCCTTTACGATCCGTCACCCAGTGTAGAGGATCTTACTATGCTTTACCGCCCATTGTTCTGGACTTCCTTCTGGTGCGAAGACTGGATCAACACCTCGCAATATCGCGGAGGAGCTTCCCGAATCCTCATTTCCTCTGCGTCGGCCAAGACTGCCTTCTGTCTGGCATACCTCATCCGTAAGCGGGGTTCCACTTTGAACAGCGGTAGCCCCACGAGGCAAGTCGTTGGCCTTACGTCCAGAAAAAATCTCGAGTTCACAAAAAATCTCGGTCTGTACGACCATGTATTGGAGTACGATGGATTCGAAAACGCGGCTGTGATGAACGAGCCATCGCAAAAGTGGATTTACGTCGACGTTGCGGGCAACGAGAATTTGAATTCCAGAGTACATAATCATTTCTCTAATGCCAAGTTGGACCTCGCTGGTTCTGTTGCACTCGGCCTCACCAACCTGTCCCCATCGTCGGGGAGTGGCTCGGCGGAAAAGTGGACCACAAATGAATTTTCTTCACACAGTGCCTCGGAAACCCTCGAACATTTCTTCATGCCAGAATGGCTCGCGAGACGTAGAAAGCAGCTCTCTGTTGAAGAGATCACGCGATTGCAGAAGCACGCGTGGTCTGGGCTCATGCAGGATTGCAAGACTTGGGGGGTTGCGATTCGCAGGGTATGTGGAGCGCAGAATGTGAAGAAGGCATACGAAGAGGTGGTCAGATCTGGCATTCCTCCTGATCAGGGTCTCATCTGGAGCATGTGGGAAGAAGAGGCGGAGAATGCGCGTTTGTAGGGGGTGTTTAGGGGGAGAGTCAATAAATTACCACCCTGTGTGCACGAGTTGCGAGTTACCCATGGTTAATGTCCAGTGGGAATGCGAAGACCATGGTCCATCGTCAAGCTTTGATCAAGGCTGGACATGGTGGTGGCGAGTGTACGTGTTGAAGCGCTGAAGCGGCGGCAGCCAAACATACAAACGCCTTGATTTGGCAAGTATCTCGCATCATCCGCAACTTTGAGTAGGGTTTGCTCTGCATATTCTCCGCCACCGCTTCAGCTCTGTTCACGCCCGTATGCCACTTCAGCACATACCACAGCCTCCGCACAGCGCTGGGGAGCCATACAGAGGCAGGTCTAGAGACTCCATCAACTCTCCAATGCTCAGCTACTATTGCAGGTTTGCGCGCCCGTATCGACGCCAGCCAGATTCCGTCCCCAATAGACTCCATCGAAACAGACAGGGAGACATGGGAGAAGCAAATGTATATGACTTTACCGGGTAACAATCCGCCGCTTTCCACGACTGACTTTGTTGCCTTTGATCAAGGTGAGATGGTCAATCAATACTTTATACATTCAGTGTTGGTTAAGAGCATCGGGGCCTCGGTCTTTCTTCTCTCAACCTCCCCAAGCCTGCAACGTACCATAATGCCATAGCTGACGCGTTCGCGATATAGGCAACTCGAATCCCAAGTATATGCGTGTTACGACCTGGAACTTACCCAACTCAGCCCATCTCACCCGAGAATGCGATATACCCCTCGCTGTGGTGGTGCAACCATTCGCAGACCTCGACCCTCGAGAGGAGCCTGTTCCTCTAGTCGACTGCGGGCCGAGTGGTCCTGCAAGATGTGCCCAGTGCAGGGGGTATATCAATCCCTGGTGTACGTGGGTCGCGGGTGGTAGCAGATGGAAATGTAATTTGTGTTCCCACGAAACGGAAGGTTCGCCATGACTCTGATTACTTTCGGTTCACGGGCTAGACATCGGCTTAGTTTTACAGGAATATTTCAGCAACCTGGATCCTAATTTCATGCGTTTGGACCATGCTAATCGCCCCGAGTTGAACAAGGGTACTGTCGACTTTGTCGTCGAATCAGACGAGTACTGGGCACCACCACCTCTGCCAAAGTTGGCGCCAACTTACTTTACCCCCGAACCACCACCATTGACACCCCGAAAACCAGTCCCGTTACATTATCTGTTTGCCCTCGACGTTTCTATCAACGCTGTGGAGTCTGGTTTTCTTCAGTCTGTTTGCAGTGTTCTCTTGGACGTCCTGTACGGAGGTACTGCTACTGACGGATCAACGTTTGAGCCTTGCTTTCCACAGGGATGCAAGATTGGTATTCTTACTTTTGACCAGACGCTTCATTTTTATAACCTGTGTGTAAGGGTAGCCAGAATGACGCACCGAATTCCGCTCAACTGTTTACTAGGCAGATCTTCCTCATGCACATCAGCTTGTAGTGGGGGATTTGGAAGAGATCTTCCTCCCTTTGCGTGATGGACTCTTTGTTGACCCATGGGAGTCGAGGTGCGTTTAGCATTGAGGTGTCATCACCTTCCACCTGACATATCGCGGTAGGGCAGTGGTCGTGGACCTCATAGGCTCCCTCGCTGAACGCAATAGTCAGACGGTTATCAGGGAGTCGTGTCTCGGCGGAGCTCTTATAGCTGGTCTCGCTTCTCTGGTGTGCAATACAGAGTTTCATGTTACAAGCATGTGTTTATAATACTCCCACAGGCGGGTCGAGGGGGTCATATCGTCTCGTTTCAGTGCACCATGCCCACGATTGGACCTGGTGCTTTGGAGCCTCTGACGGATGAGAGTCAGGTTTACGGTACAGATAAAGAACGCACCCTCTTTATTCCTCGTGTACAGGCATGGCGTGACATCGCCGAGGAATGCTCCGACGAAGGCATTGGTGTAAGTATGTTTTTGGGAATGAGTAGAACCATCGACCTTGGTTCGATTGGTATGATAGTTCCAACCTTCCGTTCAAGGAATCTGACACGGTGTGTACAGGCATCGTTCCTTCTACTACTGGTGGAGAACTGTTCTTCCATCCTCGATATAACCCTGCACGTGACCAAATCGTACTAGCCTCTCAGCTGCGGAGGTTGGTTACGCGGACCACCGCATTCAGCTGTGTAATGCGAATTCGTTGCTCTCATGGTAATTTCCCGTGTCCTCGAGCTACTTCACACTTTCATTTTGTTTCTCCAAGGTCTGCGGTTATCGAAATACCACGGGAGTTTTCAAGAGCGCCCGCCCACGGACCTGGCGTTTGGTGTTCTTGATTCCGACAAGGCCGTGTCCGCACTGATCGGACATTCTCAAACGTTAGATGAACGCCAATACGCGTACTTGCAGTGTGCGGTTTTGTACACGTCTATTGATGGCCAGCGACGAGTGCGAACATGTAACATTGCCCTGCAAGTGGTATCGTTGGCTGGCAACGTATTCCGATATGCTGACATGGATGCTGTGGTGTGCCATCTTGCTCGAGAGTGTGAGTCATTGGAGCCATTCGAGATAGCCCGTTAACTTTTCGGATAGCAATGGGGAGCTTGTCTTTACGA
Organism: Hortiboletus campestris; assembly: GCA_038090935.1. Classification (NCBI taxonomy): domain Eukaryota; kingdom Fungi; phylum Basidiomycota; class Agaricomycetes; order Boletales; family Boletaceae; genus Hortiboletus; species Hortiboletus campestris. Next base: position 28,743 of record JBBPNN010000150.1, read on the forward strand.
CGAATGGCTCAGATTAGGGAAGATTTAACCGATAAGTGTTCGTCAATTTTACTTGGATACAGGCGGAACTGTGCTGCGGCTACGGCGCAATCGCAAGTGAGCGAATCAAGTCTTGACTCCTGTATGTTTCTGATACAGCTCACAGTTGATAATACCGGAAGCTTTCCGAGCCCTTCCAGTCTACATTCTAGCAATAACTAAGTCCAAACCCTTGAAAGGCTCGTTTTCGTGGCCGTCCAATGGGTTTCGGCTCATGATTGGGTACAGGACGTAATGTTTCCGCGGACGTTCGAAATTACTATGTAAAGAAGATCCTTTCAATGAGCGTCCGCAACACGATGCAGCATCTCTATCCCCGCCTTCTAGCTCTTCATAACTTCGACGAAAACGTAGTACTTCCCGACGCCACGACCGGCCAGGTCTATTTGCCGTCGCTTATGCGAGACAGCCACATGTTCATGGAGGGGCATGGCGTCTATCTCATAGGTATCTCGGTTGAGCTATCCGCGATTGGCAATGATACCAAGTCATGATAATGATTAATTCATAGATAACGAGGAATATATGATCTTCTGGGTGGGCGCAAGTGTCTCACCTCATATACTCCTAGACTTGTTCGGCGTTGATGATATAGTCGCCTTGGATCCGAGCAACATGGTCAGTTTTTTAGTGACATAATGAACGATTACCCTCAATGCTATTTATGCAGACGGAACTCCCTATTCTGGACACCCGGCTGTCGCAGCAAGTTCAGTATATCCTCGGCCACCGCTATGGCCAACGTGGACGGGTTCCAAAGATGCTCGTAGTCCGCCAGAATTTGGACGGGATGGAGATGGAGTTTAGTGATATGCTAGTCGAGGACCAAAACAATGGTGCGATGTCATATCTTGACTGTAAGTCGCCTTATTACGCAGTAAACCAGCCACCCTGAGACCAACTGATCCTATTTCCGCAGATCTCTGCCTCATTCACAAACAAATCAGTGCTGCCGTGCGTTATCTGTGCTCTCACATTATGCTCCATGTCTAATCCAACAAAACTTAGCTCTCAAACGGGGGTTCTCTTTCTTCGAGCACCGGCCTTCGAGGATCGCCTTGGTAGATTGAGTGTCATTTGCTACTCTCGCCATATGCTCTTCTTGTCGTAACCAACGTACTCGTGGCATGGTTTGCAAAACATCTAGAACGCATTTCACACCATCGGTTACTCACCGCGTGGAGTATTTCGACCCACATTGTGTTCAGGCGATATCCTTTGACAGACTTATCCCAGGTGGAGGCATGGATCATATGTGGCGAACACCCGTTTTAGTGCCGTGCAAGTACCGCTGACGGGCTTCTGGAAACCCAGGAACACTCCATTTAAAATAATCCAGTCGTCGGATATTGCTGGGACTGAGATTATGTGGCGCAAATTGAGCGGTGCCCCCTCGTGAAGCCCGCAATACTTTCCAATATCCTGGTATCCTGGTTAAGGCTCCCGTATATTCCTGCGGAACCGACACCCATGGTCAAGTTACTTTGACTTTAATGATTGCAGCTGAGCTCGGACCTGAACAGCTTCAACACCTGGTCCCAACTCGCGATGCGGCATATCCAGAAAAGTTGGCTTCCACTGGCAAGACCCGTCTATCGACCGATTATTCCCTAGAGGTTTTTATGAGTCTGAGAATAGTGATATTCTTGACGGAACATCGTCAGCCAGAGAGACCACATGCGGATTTCATCTCCATCATACTGCTAGCGGTTTGAGGGGCCAAAACCTTGCGTTGTCTCACGTTCATGGTAAATTTTTTGAACCCGTTGGGATTTCGAGCAGGATGGTTGAGCTGTCATCCAAACTCACCTGTATGACGACATCCTTGTGGCCGGCTCAGGGGCCCCAGACGGATCCAAGGCCTCCAAGTGATTAGAAGCCATGGTGCATATGCACGCGTTGCAACTTGGAGATGGGAACTCCTCTTAAAGAACCTGAAGCAGACCCACGATTGCTATCTTTGGATTAGTAAATAACGAAAAGGTCATTTCGTGGGTAGATGGTTGTCACTTCGGCCATTCCCAGCGTTCGATGTCAAGAGCGTGCGGGAAATGTGAGGTTAGCCACCATACATGTTCACGTGCTCCACCTTCAATCATAACATATGTCCAGCGAAACCAAAATAAGGTTACAACAGCAGAAGCTGTGGAATATTCGCTGGGATCAATTCTATCCTTCCATTCTGACTCCTGAGAAAGACGGATGGCATGGGGTGTGCGTGATCGAACAAGGAGCACACTGTTAGCCCGGGTGCTGGAAATGTGAGGTTCGAGCTCACAACGTGTAGGAAGGCAGTATGAGGATCCTTCCTGAGGGAACCCAGGCCTGTCAGGGAGTGCTCTGATCTTGAAGTTGCTATGCAGTACATGACAGGATGCTACGTTCGCTTGGCTCCAGAGCCGTTTCCATGAGCTTGTCTCGCCTAGAGTCACGCATTAGCGATGATCGATATCGATGAAGCGCTCGAGGGTGTGCATCGTGATGAACACTGTCTTTTAGGGAGTAGCAGTCGGTGGTGATATCCTATGTAACCGATGGATACTTGTCCGACGTAGATCAGGGCGGTGATGTCCGGGGAGCCCTAACTAAGAGCCTGGACTAACGGCACGATGGTAATGCGTAACTGATTGTGACCGAGAGACGAGCACGAGCGCCGCGGACAAGAGTGTCGTGAATGCGACATCGCACGTGTTCACCGCGGCCGCATGTTCAAGTTGAAAAGGTGTCTTGAAGTTTTGATATCTTTATCGTCGCCACCGGCCTCCGCTCTGTTCCAAATATATAGTAACAGACAAGAAAATACCCTGGCGAATCCGGTGAATGGGTACGGAGGAATGTGCCGTATTGGAGTAGGCCCACAGACGTGAGGCAGGAAAGTTGTGTCGTAAGCATGCTCAGATGCAACCGTGGCTCGATGTCGCCGAGACGGCAGTGTCACACCTAGGCCTCACGGACGAACAAAGTCCATGCGCTGCAAGGAGAGCCCCTCTGCGGCATGAGACAGAATGGCAGTCGACCAGCTCTGTTCGTCTGCTACGGTGGTGGTGCGTTGCACAGTGTAGTTCTTGGCTGGCACGTTTTGATTGCGCGGGCATTCTCGTGCAATGGGGCTCTGGGGAAGCAGGAATCGCGAGCAAGGAGTAACACAGAAGTCGAGACGCCGAAGCGAGCGCGGTGGGTAGCAACCAACTTCGATGCGGAGCCACACCAGTCGCGGGAGTTCAGGTGGTCCTCCACATCATCTATTTACCGAGAATTTGGTAGGTCGGATGGCGAATGATCAGCAAGAAAGGACAGGAGAGGAGACTAGTGCGACCGGGCCACTACTATATTGGCTGTAGCAGGAGTCTTCCGCCGCTGCCATATGTGTGCACTCATCTCGGTTCCCAGATCTCACACTAGGTCCGCAAACGGCGCAGTGATTTCCGCGGACCGTGCGTCGAGTCAACGTGTTACTTCCAGTATTAGGCTATTCGGTTGCGTAGGCTCCCTCCGTCCACATTTGCTTCGGGCTTCCTCTCGCTGACTTGCCCCTTGCTACAACTCCCGCAGTCATGCACCCAGAAGAGTCCCGTCTTCTCTTTCGAAGACGCCCAAATTTTCAATTTCGTCCGCGTAGCAGAACCACTCGGCGAGTCGTGTGGTCTAGTTCCCCGCACAGTGGATCGAGAATTATTCCACGACCCCCCGCGGATCCTTGAGTACATTTCCTAGGCCCATGCTTATATGTATCATCCTTTGATCGGGACGGGCGTGCTCGTGCCGTCACTCCCCCCGACCTCCCTCTGCCCTTGGTCCGGACACCGTCGCCGTGTCCCTTGGTCTTATCCAAAAATCCTCTCATTCCGTCCTCCCCCGGCTCTCGCGTGCTCACGCCAGCGCATGCTTTGATGATCAGTCTCGAGATTCTTATACTCTAGTTTTTCCCTTTCGTTCCATGTTCTTGCCCCTCATGAGCACCTCCCCCACTCATACTCTATCGCAATGCGCGACCGTGAATAACAGCGTAGAGGCACTCAACGAGGAGAAGACGGTGGTCGCTTGTCCCCCTACCTCACCACCCACGCCCACTCGAGACCGCTCAAAGGACGCTCAGGAAAACGCTGTTCAAAATCAACAACCCGCAGTCGTTGTCTCTCGTCTTCGATTCTTCTTGATCATGACCAGTTTATGGATCGGTAACTTCACTGCCTACCTTAACGAAACCACCTCGACTACCGCCATGCATGTCATCAGTGCCGACTTCAACGGCCTTGCCAACCAGAACTGGCTCGCAACAGCATACCTCTTGGGCTTCACCGTCACACAAACTCTGCTTGGAAAATTCAGCGATATCTTTGGTCGCGCACAAGTTTTGCTTGGAACGATGCTTATCTTTGGAGCTGGGACGATGTGGTGCGGGCTAGCCACCGTGGGTATCTTTGCATTTTTAATCGCATGGAACGCTGTTTGACACGCATGGACCCAGTCCATGAATTCCTTGATTGGGGCACGTCTTCTTCAGGGTATCGGCGCTGCCGGGAGACAATCTGTTGGAGTAATCATCGTTTTGGATCTCACAACGGCTGACACACGAGGGTTATGGCTTGGATTCTTCAATCTCGCTTCCGCTGTCGGACTGGCCATAGGGCCAGTCCTGGGAGCAGTCATATCTGTCGACACCGACTGGAGATGGATGTTTTGGATAACCTTGATGCTCATTGGCATGACGCTAGCGATCGGCTCAGTGAGCCTTCGCTATCCTGTCCCGCACCGACAGCAGCGCGTCGGCCTCCTCGCGCAACTGCGTGAAGTAGACTACGTTGGTTGTGTCCTAGTCGTCGCGATATCCAGCATGGTCTGTATCGCGATCGAGATGGGCAACAAAATGTTTCCCTGGAATGTAAGTGTCTCGGATCCAAGGGTTGGGCACTCATCAATGCTTTCGTCAGTCTACACCTATAATTTCTTTATTCGTCGTTGGGGGCTGTCTCGTCCCCGTATTCGTCTACTACGAACTCAATATGGCCGAACACCCCGTCGTCGACATCAACCTATTTAGGATACCCAATATTCCCATCGCATGTCTCATCAACTTTCTCACCGGCGCGGGATACTTTGGATCTGTCTTCTTCCTTCCCCGTTACTTTATCGATATCAAAGGGTCCAGCCTGGTGATGTCGGGAGTCCAAATGTTCGGATTGATTCTAACTCTAGGCGCTTCATCAGTCCTTGGCGCCAATATCTTATCGCTCACCGGTCGCGTACGACTCATAGGAGTCGTCGGCGGTCTGTTGTATGCGTTAGGCAGCGCCTTGATGCTTGATGTAGGGCGTTATACGCCAATCTCACGTACCATTGGGTACTCCATATTCACTGGCGTAGCGTCTGGACTTCTTTACCAACCCTCGCTCGTGGTTGGACCCATGTCAGTCAAGCCGCATCAGATCGCCGGTATCAGCGGTTTCTTGTCGTTTCTTCGGACGTTGGGTGGAACTTTTGCGACGGCACTCCTCACGGCTGTATATGAGACCAGCTTCACACAGTCGCTCCAAGGACAACTCCCCGCTTCGCTTGTGGACCAGGGCCTGGGGCTAGCTGATAACCACGCTCAGTATCCCCAGTACGAAAATCAGATCCTTGATGCGCTCGTCAAGGCTTATCACCTCGGCACGATTCCTGCCATCTGTTTCGGCGTTGTATACGCCATTGCAGTGGTCATGCTTCGAAACGTAGATTTTACCCCTGCTTGGAAACGAAAACGGATAGCAGCGAGACAGGCCTCTGAGAAGGTCTGATTTATTCGATGTTTTGATAGCGTCGCGTTTTTTTTTGCATACCTTATTTCCGGAACTATTAGTTCTCATGTCACACGGTTCGCACATTTTTTTGCACGACAATTTTTTTCACAGTTCAGTCTGCTATCTCCTACTACATGCGACTTGAAATGGACTCTTTAGCATGGCTGATACAATCCCTCCAGCCCTTTTTTTCCCTCGTGGCGTGCGGAATGGTGTCTGTCCCTATGGATAGCCCCGACACTGATCAGCCACGTAGAGTAATTTATCAACTTTTCTGCATCATGAATTTGACGAGATTGGTTAGCATGACTTCACAATCCACGTACTTGCCAGACGTACTAGTACCACATGTGGGATACGTCCGGTCCATGTAATTTACACTCGCGACACGTACACATTAGACTCGGTCGAAGTACTAGCCCGTAGATGGATGAGCCACAAGTTGGCACCTACGTATTACAGGGCAAGCGTCTCGCTCGAATGAACAAGCTTCAAAAGTCGTCAACGCCTCTTCAAGACCACGCGTCCATTCATCACTGTGATGCCACAGGGTGGCACGGGTTCGCGAACGGAACACCAGACTGCCACAGCGAGCCAGAGGGTCGTTTCCCATTAATTGGCCACAGACAGTAATATACGATCGATCCGCCACCATAAGGGCCCGGTACAGTACGGCGAGTGGGAAGATGATGATCGTGGGGCGGTTTTGTCTTCATCTACCCACTCGCCGTATTTGTACTACCAGACTGCATGGTGGAGATCTCCTAGCTGCCACTGGCAGATAGGCTAGCGAGACAGCGTTTGTTGTGTCGAGTGACGTATGCATCAACTGGCAAGTCCGCTGTGGAAACCACCGTGAAGTGGAAACACTAACTTAGTAAGGAGCGCTCACTGGCACGCAGAAGCAGAACGTGAATGAGCGTAGGATGGCGGGAGGAAAGAAAGAAAGGGGCTATCGTCTATCTAGCTACCGTGACCCTATATATACGTCCGTCGAAGCGTGTGTGTGTCAAAGTCCGAGAATGCCAATGACCGGCAGCGCCGGGATCGTGTCACACTGGGGATGCCAATGCCAGTGGGGAGCGTAGCTTACGCCAAGCTGGCTCCAACTGGCGACCGTCCATCATCAAGCTGGTCTCGAAATGGAGGACAATCACGTTCAGGTCGCTATTCTTAACGGCCCGACGGGATGGTGATATGGTCCGAGATGTATCCCGTGTGGGAAAAAGCCCACGAACCTACCTCGTGCTGCGAGAAATTCGAAGCCGTCCACATCCCAAAAGACGTCGGAGAAGGAAAAGCAGAACAAGAACTCGGGCAGAGGGTATTCTCGAACGGAGACACAAATAACTCGGCAAGTGATATGGTACTCCCACTCCCCCCCTGCATGTACGTGCAAGTACCCCTGATTTGCAATACGGTTTTCGTCCAAGACACTACGTCCTATTGGCATACAGCTCGATAACCGACCGCGGCTGACAGTACACCCCAAGTGGCGTGTACTGGATGTCAGGGAAGCTGCATGATCCTGTCAGCATTTTTGCACTGTTTGGCGTGAAGAATTGACCGACCCGAAAGCACTTGGTCCCCCAAGCTCAAGTCCCCTTTGGGTGTTCGTCCATTGAGGTGCAGCCGTTATCCCGAGGACCAACACCCTCAATCCATATTTATACTCCGGAGTGCCGAGCGCTGCGCCGCTCTGGGCGTCGAGCACGGCAATAAGATCTGGCACGGTGGCTAGCATCTGTAAGGCACTATATCAGAAAATTCACGCGGCGAGAGAATTCAATGATACAGTACCGTCATTTGACCATCCTGGGCTGTGTGCTCTGCGAACAGGTTCTCGTTCTTGAAGGGTATGGTTAGTGTTCCGCTGAACTTTACCTCGGGTTTGTCCGGATCGTTCCGCGCATCTTCGTCCGCGGACAGAGTCGTGATCACTACCTCTCCTATCGTATGTCCTTTATACAATCTTGGAGATCATGCATTTGGATAAGGTTTTTGAGCGTGCGTCAGGGCACACCTTCTACGAACGTCGATAATCTTCCCGCTGAACAGCACCTTTGCTGTCTTGGCCCCCCCAACAGCATCCACGACGACTTGGCCAATCTGGTCAATGTTTGACTGCTTTCGCGCAAGAGCGATGGCTCTTCCAATGTGCCAGCTCAATGATACCGTGTTAACGATCATGGAAGCCCCCTGGTCCTTGACTCGTAGCGGCCGGTTGGCCAGTCCCACGAATGTCCTAACGTTTCTTGGGATAAGATGGAGGCAAGCGGCGACACTGTACGACAACTCACCCCATCTCAATACAGGCCGCTCGCATCGCCGCATCGACGTCGGCATCCCTCTTCGCCTTCGTCATGATCTTGGTGGCGTAATCAGGGTCGTGAGCCTCTGGTTTAACCTTCGGAAAGGGACAAAGACCAACCATGACGTTACCATCCCCGCTCGACATAGCGCAGGGAAGAAGGCTGGCTGCACGACCCGTTTCGTCGTACACGTTGGCAGTCGTTTGATGCCACTGCATAATCATTGACCTTAGTTTCATCTGCGCTTCATTCTCGGATGAAACGATCGCCTACGGTTGGGTATGCGCGACCCTGACGAACGGCCCTGTCACCGAGGTTTACGGGTAGGGAATCATTGTCACATACCATGAAATCTGCATCGACGATCGGAATATCATAGTTCTTTGTGGCGGCTGTGATCATCTGGACAAGATGTCAGTCCGAGAAATAGACGCGACAGGTGATTCACGTTGATCATCCCATTTCCTCCTCCGATTTCCAATGCACAAAGAACGTCAGGTTTTGTTATCTACAAACCCGAATGAGACCCAGCTGCTATCGGTACTATGCTCGGATACTTGCCCCCATAAACGCCCAGAGTTCAGCACACGCTTCGTTGTACCTGTGAATATATTGTCAAAGGGGTCCTAATGGTGCGGACACACATACTCGTTTCCAAGTAGCCTCTCTGAACACACCTCCGGGCTACCCAACGCCCCACCCCAGCCTATGAGTGCATCGGGGGTGAGAGAACCTGGATCGACAACGCGGATGACTCCCCCTGCCCGCACCATCTCTCTTAGCTCCAGGAAGATATGCAATGGCGAGCCACCTCCGCCACAGCCCAGGACATAGCATCCGTCCGAGATCCACTCGAGGTCGATTTCAGATAAAAACCACTGGTTATCTTTCACTCTGGGTGTGTACGAAATGATATTTTGAGGCGAGCCCAATGAAAAAGGCTCTCCAGCTGTTGCGTCCGATATTGTTGGGGGTAACGTCAAGGTATTCTCACTAGATGGGTTGGGGCTAGAATTTGCGTCGTCTATCTCGTCGGGAACCGCATCTCCACTCCAGTCACCAGCGGCCTTGACGTAGAAGCGGCATCTTCCAGTGGTATATGCGATGGGTATTACCTCGCTTTCTACGATGGAAACACGATTCGGAGTAGCACCAGAAGCTACTGCGCGGGCAATTGCTTTGGCTTCGATGGCTTTCTTCACTTCGGACACGGGCGTAGACGAAACGTCTTCAAACGAGTCGATCGTACCGGATATCTGCCCGTCGATGAGCTATTGTCAGAGGGATGCCCAAAACGTCCTCCTTACCTGAGCGATAGCAGCACCAACTGCATTCGCGACGTCGTAATGCGGGAACCTGTGCACCCGACTAACCCCAACGAGTTCGTCTGGTGCTAAAATAGATCCTCCGCCGACAAGATAGACGGGGATGTCAGCCGCTGACGTCTTCATCGCGTCCAATGTGTTCTGTAACATGCTCTTGATTTCCTTCTGTGCATCATCGATTACGGATTGGTCAAGATCTGCTACACGGGAAACATCCCCAATAGACGCCCGCCCAGCGGCAACGGCAATGTCTGTAGCAGTAAGCACTGCACCGTTGAAAATACGGGCTTCGGATGTGATTCGATGGCCCACTGAATCAGGTCCGATAGTTACCCGTTTAGAGTGAGAATCCTGGCGGACGAGAGAGCCACCTCCGAGCCCGAAGCTAGAACGGAAATTTACGATAAGTAAAGTTTCTGGGAGAGAAACGTGTAAGGTCACCTGGTGACATGAGGCATAGAGAAATTCAACAAAACCCCGCAGAGTTCATGACAGGCTGCGGCTTGCCGAGGGAAGCCACTGGGCCTTCAAACCGGGGAGTCAGAACCAAAGAATGTTCAAGTCGATGAGGGTCAGCACGAACAGAAGCATTCCGATATCCGTCTGCGAATTCCATCCGTTATAGAGTCCGAGAAAAAGGAAGGGAACAAGGACGAACCGTCGTGCCTCCTATATCGACCACCAACGCGGATTCTCTGGAGACGTCAGACTGGAGCGATGCGAGAAACGCAGCTCCCCTCATTGAATTGGTGGGACCAGAAGAGCTATGGGATCGTCGTGATCGGAATTTGAACCGAGATCATTGTAGATTGAAACTCTGTGAATGCATCAGAATTGAATGACTTACAACGTCCGAATGGGTAATTTAGCGGCCTGCGCGCAATTGAGTAAGGTGCCATCGTTGCTCGTGATGAACACAGGGCATCTTAGATGTAATGCACGTGCTGTTTTCTGGAAGCCTGTGACGGTCTTCTTTGCATACCTGAGAAGCGAGGCATTGAGGATGGTAGCGTTCTCGCGTTCCAAGAGGCCGATGTGAGCCACGTCCTTGGAACACACGACGTTGAGGTGTGGTAGTTTTGCTTTCAGTATCGAAGCGACGCGTTCTTCCTGTTTGAGGCTGGAATCGATGGGGGCAAAAACCGAGATGATCGCAACTGCATGGATGCCCTTTAAGTGTAGTTTTACGTTTTAGTATGGGACACTCGGTCCCAAATACGGCAAGTTGAAACACAAGAAGGGCGTGCCTCTTTGTCGATCTTGTCGCAGGCAGACTCAATCTCGGTAGCGTTGACGCTCGCAATTTCGCTCCCATCAATCTGCAGTCCGCCCGAGACGAGGAAACAGGGGCCTTCCAAGACTTGCACGCACAGGATGTGAGTGAAATATCGAATGGGAGCATTGTGAAACGTACACTTTTTCAGATCGAGTGGAAAACCGACGAATGGGGGAGTGCCATGGGTGAATGGACCACAGAGACGGATGACAGCTACCCGATCTAGACGGGCGCGATTTCTCTCGACGAGTGCGTTTACAAAGTGCTAGAGGGAGTCGAGTTGGGTGCACAGATGACGCTGGGTGACATACGGTTGTGCCGATGGCAATTGCCTGGACATCGGAAGCGTTTGGGACTTGGTCGAGGACGGATTGGAGGGCACGTTGGATGCCCTGGGTGACATCTGGGGTGGTCGGGTGCTTGGCGGACGCGAGGACCCGTGCGTCTGATATGTTGAGGAGGACGGCGTCGCTGATGGACGGTGAGATCGGCGGGGGATAGAAGGAATGCGACGTACGTGTTTGTGCCGCCGACGTCGACGCCGATGCGGGTGATGACAGGAGACATGCGCCGTTTATGGAAGCGACAAGGAAACGACGTAGGTTGGGTGATGGGAAAGTGTTTCCTGAAAAGGAAGGCGTGGTTGTTCGATTAAAGTCGGCCATTGACAACGTGCTTGCAAAATTCTGGACAACCGGCCATCTTGGACGATGGCCAGCGCATCCGACGGTCTCGCTGCCACTCTCTCTTCTTTACCAGACCTCTCCCTAAACCACTTTGCTTCCCCGTCAGAGCGCAAGTTCCACCTCCAGCTCCTCCTCGACAACAAGGAAAAGCAGCTCCAACAGGCCGGCGCACTCGGCCAACGCGTCCTCGCTCAGCAAATCGAGCTCGAGGAGAAGATCCGCCATCTCCAGGATTTCGACGTAGAGCGTGGAGACGATGAAGATCTCGACGCAGAGGCCAGAGAGCGCTACCGCGAACTCGCAGACACCATCAAGGCTTGGGACCTCGAAAACGGCCAGCTATCGAGCGCGTTCGGCCCAAATGTGCATATCTTGTCTTGTCTTCTTGGTTATCTCCTCCAAATCATCCCGCTCGTGTCTCTGTGCTTCTTTCCGAGCCTCGTGGCTTCCGCGCACAATGCACTCCTGCGTCCGAGTGGGCCACGTGACATTGTGGGCACACTGTTCATCAGAGAGATGACGCGTCCATCCCGTGGCACCCGTTCACCAAACTGTCCCTTTTGCTTTGTTTTCACCTCATTTTGTCGTTGTCGTTGTCGTTGCCTGTTGCTGACTCATCTCTAGCGTTCTGCAGAGGACACGCTTTCTCCAGCAATTCAAGTCAAGGATCTTCCTCGTGATGAACCAGAACGATCCAAGGCTTCCTCCTCTTCCGCTGCCCAGTCTCGCAGGGCCAAAAACGCTGCTCACAGAGCGGATGACGTTGGTGCGTTGGATTGGACCCACTTATTGCCTCAATTCTCATCTTCATCTCCGTCCTCGTCTAGAATTCGCATTTGAAATTGGCAGCGGTTTGCTGACCGAAGTCCGACGTCTCCAAAGTCTTCTTGGAGAGCGCGACAAGGCCATACAAGACATGAAAGAGGAAAAGGACGATCTCGAGAAGAGTATCGATTCCCTTCGTACCGCCCTCCGTTCACAAGAGCAAAGCTCAGGTATGCATTTCACCATCCCCACCTTGCGTCTAATTGACGCTCAACCCGACCAGACAAGTTCAAGGAAGAGAACTGGAACCTCGAAGTCACCCTGCAAGAGCTCCGCACGCAGCTATCCGACTCTCAAAGCACTGCGCAGAGAGTGGAATCTGAGCATAAACGACTCACCAAGGTGCTCAATACAGCGCGTGAATCCGCAGACCAGCACAAGAATGAAGCGGAACGCACAAAGACCGCATTCGACGAATTCAAAGCCAAACATGACACCGAGTTTGCCCAGGCACGGAAACATGCTGCCGGCCTGCAGCGCGATAAATCCGATTTGCAGTCTGCGCTCGATGCCTTGAAAGCGGAAATGGTGAAAGCAAATCGGAGACTCGGTCCCAAGTTTGGTTCTCCCTTCACCCCGGGTACAGGGGACGCAAAAGACTTTTTGACCCCTGCTACTGCTGACGAGGACGATGTGTTCACTACTGGAGGCGCATCCACGAACAGGAAACGCCAGGACACCTCGGTTGTATTCCAGCCAGACTCTTTCGAGGACCTTGCTGAGGTTTCCCCCGACCCATCGCCTTCGCGTCCTTTCCACGCATCTAATCACCCCAACAAGGAAATAGAGGCGCTTCAGCAGAGACTCTTCCACGCCGAGAGGCAGATCAAGACACTCAAGGGCTCCCTCCATCGCGAGAAAGAGATGCGCATGGATTACAAGCGGAAACTCGAAGCCTCGCCTGGGTATGTTCACGACGAGAACGAGCCACCAGAGACTGAGTTGTTCGAGGATATTGATCCACTGGCATCAACCGCAAATACCAAGCCGAGGTACAAGCTCACCCCTTTCCGCCCCGGCGCAGGTCGTGGTCGGAGAGGGCGCGGTGGCAGTTCACTCGCTGAACGATTCGAGAGAGCTGGTCACAGTCTTTCACCAAGCGGTGTCGGTGCACTAGGCATCAGGTTGTCGCCTCCTCCCCCTGTCCCAACAATCCCAGGTGCCTTCCACGACCAAGAAGGCACAGATGAATTCGACATCGACATGTCTGACGACGATCATCACGAGGAGGAAGAAGCGCAGCAGCGTAGTCTGGACGTTTCACAGCTCGCTCCAGCCTCGAATCGTACCAGCGTTGATGGAATGGACCCCGCTTTTGCAAATGTGCTCCGCAAATCAGCATCTTACAGTTCTTTCCAGTCGGGCACCAGTCCTCTACGTCAATCCGTTCTCTCGCGCAGTGGACGCGGCGGTGCTCCACGCCGTCCGCGTGGTGGTGCTGCATTCCAAGAAGCACGACCACCTTCGCTCGTCGGGCAGCCTGAGGCACTGTCTGAAGCCCTTTCCTCAGAGTTGGGCATAGGGATGACCAGTGTGGTCGAAGATGACATCCTTGCCGATGAGTTGGAGACCAAGGAAGTTGAATGCCAGACTGACGAGGGTGGAGTAACGTTGTTGGTTCCCACTCTCGCGCCCGTTACAACCGAGATTGGTATACAGGCCGAAGCCAAGACGGCTCCTTCCCCTAACGCCGCCCTTGTCACTTCAGATATGTCTTCGCAGACGGACGAGGCTGTCCTTCAACACACCGATATGGCCGTGCAGTATCTCCCCACCGAAGACACTATCCAAGCAGGTATCCAGACTTCTCCGTTCCCCAGGCATCCTTACCGCCCCGTCTTCTCCCCCACGCTGCGTCGCACGACTCTCATGCAATCTGATTTCTCCATGGCCTCCAGCGGAGACCTGACCGTGCAGAATGTCCGCATGCCTGGCTCTCTTTCCACTCCCACCGAGTCCGCTTACGAATCCGAGTCCGACATCGACGATGGTGCCACCGAGACGGGTGCAGAGACGGAAACAGATGTAGATGATTATCTAGATGCGCGGATGAGTATTGGGATGTCGACCCCTTCCGAGTCGCGCGAGGACTTCCACTCGATGTTAACAATCTCGGACAACGATTATTCCGAGAGCGACGAGGAGAGTATCAAGGCGTCGAGGATTTCCAGTCGGGCTGGTTGGTCATCCGTGGAGTCCTTTACAGAGCGGAGGGAGATGTACGAGCCTGAAGCACCGAGGACGCCTATCGAGTATGATGAGAAGGGTGTTGGCGCTGCGTTTGAAGACGTCAAGGTCGTCGAAGTCATCAAGGAGGTTGAGGTCGTCAAGGAGGTGATCAGGGAGGTAGAGGTCATCAAAGAAGTGATCAAGGAAGTTGAAGTGGTCAAAGAGGTGGAGGTGATCAAGGAAGTAGAGAAACTTGTCGAGGTCTTCAGGGAGATTGAGAAGCCGATCGAAGTGGTCAAGGAGGTCGACAGACCAGTCGAGGTCGTCAAATACGTCGACAAGCCAATCGAGGTTGAAGTCATCAAGTATGTCGAGAAACCGGTCGAGGTTGAGGTCACCAAGTACATTGAACAACCGAAGCCGGAGGTTAGGGAGATGTCGACACAGACGGATGTCGCGAGACCTGTCACCCCTACCAGCGCTTTAGCCGCCATACCTCTCTCCACGCCTCCTTCGGGGAAGCAGGATGTCTCCAGTTCTTCCATCACGCCCCTCGCTCATACTGCCGCTCCGGGCACGCCCATGGGTCTCTACA
The DNA here is from genome assembly GCA_038090935.1 of Hortiboletus campestris. Classification (NCBI taxonomy): domain Eukaryota; kingdom Fungi; phylum Basidiomycota; class Agaricomycetes; order Boletales; family Boletaceae; genus Hortiboletus; species Hortiboletus campestris. The sequence goes on from JBBPNN010000150.1 coordinate 43,750, forward strand.
GGGTTGGAACAAACGGACAGCAGTTCCAATTCGTGACGTCCTCACCACCGGCCTCACCGACCTCTGGACCGTCCGCCCCTGTCACTACCATCAGAGACTCTGTTGTTGCAACGTTCAACATGATCCAGTCTCGTGTATCTCACTCTGACCATCGGCGGTCTGTCGAATCCACTGCTTCTGCCGTCACCGAAGATCTCGCGAAACGAGCTCGTACGTCGTCGAATGTACCCTCAGTAGTTGACAAGACGCGCCCACCGACAATGGCCTTGCCCCCACCACCTCGGCAACCTCCGCCACCCAGCAGTATGCCTCCACCGTCGTTTATACCCGAGAAAAAATTCCCAACGACCTCATCTGCTGGTGATGGTCCTCCGCCCAGGCCGACCTCACCCCCACCACCAGAGCTCATTCAACGTGCGACCACACCAACGTTTGGTACCATGCTCTCTGTGAACAACAAAGGGTCGTATTTTCCGAGACAACACGGATCGAGTATGCCTCCGTCATCGAACATACGCCAGCCACCGTCC
>JBBPNN010000151.1:0-43886 GCA_038090935.1 Hortiboletus campestris
AGGGGGAGTATCCATTAGCGTGATCTTTGCCTTCCACATTGACCAGGACCCAACCATTGCCACTGCCACTTCGACTTCCAGTTTTCGTTGGCGAGGCCGGTGCGCTAGAGCTACCCTTCGATTTCCCAGGGCTATCTGCCGACGGGATGGGTATGGAAGGAGGTGGCGATCGGGGTGTTATCATCCCTATCATTCCAGCTTCACTCTTGCGCACGGCCCCATCACACACAAGTTCAGGTGAAGCTACCCGTACATCGACATCATGCAGAGACCTGTCATGATGCCTGCCGTGTTCAGGGCGAACAGTAGCCTCGTCCGTTTTCGAAGAATCGTTGGCTCCAGATGCTTCCTCCTCTGGAGTCTCCGACCAACTCCCAGGTAGCATTGGAGCGTGTAACACGGGGTGAGGCCTGGGTTCCTCGGTAAACACCTCTTGCTCCTCCTCGATATTCTCGATACCCTCTGGCTTACCCAATCCTGTCCACCTGATGGGAACATCGCAAGACCCCATAGTGTCAACAGAATTAGCAGAAAATGCCGAATCTCGTATGCGGAACATTCCCGGGCTGAGAAGCGTCGAGTTCTCCCCTAATACAAAGTCTTGTGCCCGAGGCATACCCAGGGACCCACTTGGTGGCGGTGAGGAAGTATGAGGGTCGCGTGGATTTGAAGTAAGCAACGGTGGTGTTTTTGAACGCGTTGACACCGGCCGCATGGCGCTGACTCGACGGTGTGGAGATGGTGACCTCGACCTGTTGTCCATGTGTCGTTCCGAAGGTGAGTGAACGGTCGCTTCATCATCACATTTAGGTTCCGGTGGCTCTCCAGAGTTCGGGAGATAGATTGCTTTAGAGATAAATTTGTTTCGATTGAGTGTCCCGACCCCAGTCATATTCTCACAACTACTCGGCACCGCACTAGCCAGGGAGGTACGGTAACGACCATGGTCGTCATCGTCGTGCGCATCAAAGTCCACAGAGACGGGTACTTGAGCTCTTGGAGCGGGTTTACGCATTCCGATACCAGGAACTGCGTGTGGAGACAATGGTGCAGGAAAAGACGTTGGAAAGCCATTGGTCTCGGTAGTTGCTCGGGTATGAAAGGGGGAAGAAGGGCCGTGTGAGGGAGGCAGCAAATGCTGAGGGGCAGTTGCAACCCGTCTGTGCAATGACGTTGGGATAACCCCCACGTCAGAATTGTGCCCGGTTTCAGGGGTAGACGCCCTGTTTGATCGTCGAACATCCAACATGGACCCAGACTGGCTAATTGGTGACTCTGGACAATTTTGATCATATGGGTCGGGAGATCCAGGTCCGATGAAAACCCACAAATCTTTCACTCGTGAGCGACCACATATGGAAAGGGACGCAACCATTGTGCAGGCGTGGCCATCGAGAGAAGTCAGCAGAGAAAGGATTTGATGAAGCGAATCGGTTGCAAATGTGTCCTCGTTGAACCCTGACAGAGCCAGAACTGAGTTGGTAGCAGGCACATGACAAATATGTTGTATACACACAGCTGTATCCCTTGAGCTTGAACTCGTATGCTGCATCTCCGACCTTTTTCTCTGACACGACCCCTCTTGGCCAAGAGCCACGAACTGCCTGTAGAATAGCCGGGGTAGAATTCAAAGGAGGGTAAATGACACGCATGACGGTGCTGGAGACGAAAGATATCGCAAAGGGCATCTTCCTCTCGAGCTTACCACCGGTGCCGTGAGACAAGTTGCTCCCAGAACCAGCAGGGATTGGGGAATGGGGTGGAAATTGCAATGGTGGAGTAGATAGGCGAGAGAAAGAAATTGCTAAACGATCATCGCGTTCGCGACCATAGTCGATGGTAGAGAGGATGGAATAACTATGCCTATAAATAACAGCAAGGATGTCGAGGAGGATGCGCTCCGTACGTGCGCTCTTTGGGGAAGCCCAAGGTTTACCGTGGAGTTGAAACTCGCACAGCTTTTGGGTCGTATCCTCGCGGCAAGCGGCGTTGAGGTAGAAGTGATCAAAGAGACGGCGTAGGTCTGCGATGACCTCGAGCGAGAAAGAGTAAAGCCTAATGAAGCTTGAACCGGATATAGCTAGTAAGGAGAAATCTGAGGTCGTCCGCTGGTCACGAATGAATTCTCTCCTGGGAACGAAGCCAGAATCTGTCAAGCTAGAGACTGGCTGCATATAAGCGATGGTCGGCCAGGATGGGGTGTGAACGGCAAGAGCGAGACGACCAGGATGTATATCCCAGCCAAAAGCCTGAGCGGGATGGGAAACGTCAGGTAAACGGGTGGCCAAGGTTGAATCAAAAGTGGAAAGAGGCGAGAATGAAACTTACGAGAAAACGTGCAAGACACGCCAATCGGTGTGTAAAGGTGATTTGTACACCCGGGCTAAGTTAAGCAGCTGGTTAGCGGCAAGGTGAGGTGATGGCAAGAGAAAGATGGGTTCTGGATGGTGCACAGACGGTCCGGCAGTGGGGGGCGCAAGGAAGTCCGTCGCTCCAACGCTGCGCAGGGCACGTTCGGCTGGCTTTGGCTCTGACTCGCCCCCACACCAATTCTGGGTGACATCACAAACGCGTGTCGGTGGCGGTGCGATGTCCAGCCGGATCACCGCAATACAGCATGGTCTGCCCAACGCCCCCCCTGAGGCACCAGGACCACTGGATGTATATCCTAGATCGGTAAACGGGCTTGACGGCCGTGCTGTAGTAATCGAAAACGTAGCGAGTAACATATAGCTTGCACAGTTATCACCAGGTCACGGCCTAGACAGTCTTACGTATACATTTCCCCAAGTCGGTCCGGAGTCAAAGGCTCCATCGATCGCTACGGCCCGCTCACCTACTCACAGCAATTCGTCGACAACCCGTACTTTCCTCCTCCAGGACAAACTCGGTAGCCCGACATGGCAAGCCTGACAAAGCTAAATGTTTTAATGTGTAGGCTTCAACGATTGTAATCCTTCTCCATTCCCAACTGACGTCTTTGCTCTTTCCCAAGGCGGCACGGTACGTGAGTATGCTTGCGAACACATTCACGACCAGTCATCAATGGTGTAACGCAGGGTGAGTATACCACAGGATGGACAGGTCAAGGAGCTTCCAAATCTGACAAGAAGGTGAGCTGACCCTCCATTGTAACACCATTTCACTGATCTGTCGACCGGTTTGCTAGATTGGCGTTAGTTCAGCCGTCCTGTGTTTCTTTCTTTGGTCATGACATACTGCTGCAGGTGGTTGGTCTGACGCTGTTCGATCTTCGGAGACTCGGCAAGGTGCGCAAGGATCGATTGAATCTACACGCCAGGATGGCCTCACGGAATAGCGCTAGGTCGATAAACTTGCAATGGTCGGCGTCAACGGATCCAAGTTTCCTCTGATCCGGCAGCATCTACAGGAGAACATAGGCAATGTCTACAAGGACATGGACACCTCGTAAGGGTTAGGAACATCCTTACGACAATCCTTGACACCAAATATTGTTGCAGATTCGACGAGTTTCCCAAACAAGGAAAACTCGATCCGGAAGCGTGTCAGTAGTCCATCAAACGATCATGTTATACAAACTCTTATATCTCTATGTCAGACAAGCAGGCGATCGACAGGATGTCTCCTGGTGATGCTGTGGTTATCTTTACTCCAGACAGTTGGTTTTCGTTCGAGGCTATGAAGAGGTACAGATCATGACGCTTTTGATCCCACAGGTACCCATTACCCCATCAGTCTGTACGCAATCGAACGTGGTGTTCACGTTCTTGTTACCAAACCAGCAACTCAACTTCTTTCTCACCACAACGAACTCATCGAAGCCGCTCGGAAGCACAATGTTGTATGCTTCGTCGAGCACCACAAACGTTTCGATCCCGTTTACAGCGATGCCAAAGCGAGGGCACAGACGCTTGGAGAATTCAACTTCTTCAGTGCATGGATGAGCCAACCAAAAAGTCAACTGGAGACGTTCAAGACCTGGGCTGGTAAAGACTCAGATATTAGGTTAATGGGTACTACATATTCGAAATCAGTGTTGACATTAACTTGATCTGTTCTCTTTGCAGCTACTATCTTTCTTCGCATCATATCGATATTTGCTGTTGGATCCTGCAAGACAAGGCCGTACCAACTCGCGTAGTTGCGAGTGCTGCTACCGGTATAGCTACAAGCGAACCCTACAACTGTGTACCACAGACAGAAGACACTATAACGCTCCTCGTCGATTGGAGATCTATCACCAGCCAGAAACACAAGGGAACCGCAGTGTACACTGCATCTTGGACTGCGCCTCTGAAAGCTGGGATCCATTCGGCTCAACATTGGTACTACATGGGAGAAAAGGTGGGTACGACAATGCTCCATAAATCCCCAATACATCCATCGTCGTACATTTCAGGGGGATATCAATGTTGATCAGGCTCACCGTGGCTATGATGTCACTGTGGATGAGACGGGAAAGACATGGTATAATCCGTTCTAGTATGTCACACCCGGACTTGCCCAGGTAGCTTGCTGATGCATACATGGTTAGTATGAAGTACTCTCCGTCTGAAACAGGTCACTTTGACGGGCAACGGGGGTACGGGTATATATCGATCGAGAAATTTGTCGACGCCGCACGCGAAGTGAACGCCGGCCTGGCGAAACCAAGTGACTTTGATGCAAGTGGATATCCAACCATTGCAAACACTGTGCTTACAACAACGATTCTCAATGCCGGTCGGATTAGCCTAGATGAGAAGAGGCCTGTGGGTATTAGGAAAAGTGATGGTGTGTGGTTGCTAGAATAGAGGACCTAAATCTATTGTTCCCAGAATAAAAATGGCGGAAACAAAGAACCCTCGGCGATACAATATGGTCGATTGAACATAACTTATTCCGGTGGTATGCGCACTTTATACGTTCACCTTGTGATCAAGTTTTGGAATCGCCTGGCCTGCATAGGAGCGCCATCCTGATTAGCGTGCTTGTATATAGCGTATCGCATGATGAGGGTCCGGGATCGATAATTCGAATATATTTGCATCTCGGATGTCGATTTCTCCCGGCGAGTTCCCTTTTCTTGCTGCGCCCGAAGGTACACAATAATTACAACCGACAGTCACCCGGTGTTCCTTGAAGCTCTGGTGCTGTGTATTGTCATGGTCACCCACGCATTCTGATAGGAAATGGTCTTACCAAACAACGACCGAGTCAAATTTGCCACGAGACACACAAGGCCCTGTACTTAGCCCTTGGGATTGCGGGTACGGTATTGTAAAAACATTGTTCAGTTGGGTAGGAGATGCGGAGGATGCTGCAACATTGACGAGATGGAATGTGTAACAAGTGCGCGGAAAGCTAAATTAAAGTAGGCACAGGGAAACGTACGGTTGGTCAAGGGCAAAAGACAAACCGATGCAAGAAACCACACGTAACGAGCCAAACGGTCGACAAGGAATGAAATGTGAACAGGATGATAATGTGAAGAATAATATAGAACGAATGCGATTGACCGTGAATGGGGAATCTGTCGACCTCGTCACGTGGGGAATATTGCGAGTGATTTTAAGGGAAAGCGAGCGATGTGACGGATGGTGTATGCATAGAGGACCAGGGATCAGAATTGTTTGGTAGAGTCGACACAACATAAAGGCGATTGTTCGCAGAGGCGAGGGAAGCTGCTGACGAAAGGTCTTGTCATGCATCATGTGGTTTGGCACAGCTAGATGCGCTAGCTTGGCCATCGTCCTCCTAGAGATAGCTTGTCGATGAACTCGGTGGAATGGAGACGGAAGGGTGAAATATTGCAAAGGAAGGGTTATGCACGGATGATGGATGGTGAAAACAGTGCACAAGTGGCTGAGCGTGTGGGTGGTATTACATTTTGAAACTCGTGGAGGAATGCAGCGCTATGCGACAGCGGTCACTCGAGGTGAGCCGTTGAGGTTGTGGAGTGCAGGACGACTATAAGCGACAAACTCATGGGGGAGGTAGTGCTCTGGGGGTGCTTCGATACGTTGTTTGTTGACGGAGAGCTCGAATGTAGTAGGGAGGTTCTCCTTGTCATCTTCAGACAGGAACGAGCTTGAAAACGGATCTGAGAACGACGAAGGGCTCGTAGGTGTCAGAGGGAAGTCATCGGAGGTGTCAGATATAGTTGTGGTGGCACTCATTGGTGTACTTGTGCCAGACAGCAATGCAGGACGCTTCGGTGTTGAGGGGAAAGGGACAATTTGCTGTCGACCATAACGACCGCCCTGAAGATAGTACTGAACAACGAAGGTCGCAGCCTTTGAGTAAAAGGCATAGGAGTATTTCTTCACCAAGGTCTCGGAGAGATCATTGACACGCTTGGCAAGGCGATTATCCAAGAGCTCGACAATTTCCTGACATTCCTCTGTCTCTTCAAAAAGGCGCCGAGACCTGCCACAGAGAAATCGCGCTAGTGTCAAAGAGCCCAACGCTATCGATGAAGGAGGATATTTGATGAACTCGCGGTAGAAAAGTGTGATCTCCATGAGGAAACGCGCAACGTGCTGGACCTTCTCTTCCTCGACGAATGGATCGCAACACATTAGACGAAGCCAAGCCTCCGCTGTGGGGTGGCCAAGAGTCCATTGGATCGTCGCAAGTACGTGACCCTCCATTTGGATGAACGCCGATTCATCGTATGTTTCCCGACAAATCTGCGCGAGCTCTTGAACTGTAGGTACGCGATCCTTTGCGTCCTCGAACTTGGCCGCAATCCATAATGCTGCACATCCGACGAGCTGATAGTGCTTGATATACACGATTCGGCGAGACACATAGCGGTCCACGATATTGAGGGTGAGATAGAGAGTTTCCGGACGAAGGCGAAACGCAAAGTGGATCTCGACAAGAAAATCAACCAGACAAGGACGCATATGCCACCGTATTTCAGGTTGTTGATCCATCGATTGCGCAGATGACATGGTATACCTCTATTTATCAGGAGAAATCAACATCAAAGTAATGGCGACATCTAAGCGGGTCTCACCTCCATTTCATGCATATAGTAACGAATATCGTCGCGGTACTCTTCTTCCAGAAGAACTCCTTGTCGTCGAAGGGCAGCAATTTGCGCGTCGCGCTGACGCTGCTGAAGCAAAGCAGCCTTGGCAGAGTAGGGGGATTTGTGACTCGGAGCAAGAGGGCCGCCTGGAGTCTTGTGAATTTTGAAGACGCCGGTTGGAGATGGACGCTTCCTCGGGTATGCAACTTTTCGAGAGCCCCGATAAGAAGAGATCGAAATGTCTTTCATGTCCAAGTCAATAGGATCGGTGTATGTTGGATGGGGAGAGTAATTGACCAACAGGAGGCTAGAAAAATGTTGCGCAAAGAGAGTAACACCGTAAGCATGGGTCGGAATAAGGATGGGAGGCAGAGCCATGAATACATAAAAGTCCCTGAATGTGGCGCAGAAGGGACCCCTCGATTCACTGGTACGGCGTGAGCCGTGAACAAAGTTCTCACCACCTTCAATGAACGAGTCACTGGCGGTGGCTAAAATATGGTATCCAACGTGATTGTGGATTCAACAGACGACCAATACCCAATATTGGAACATCGTATGCCACATGGCCAACAAGGATCAAGATGTCATGAAGTACTCACTAAGGGCAAGACAGTAATCATGCAACGACGACGAGCGCACTTCGTGGACGACGTCAGAAGTAGCAGGTACAGTGGGCGGGATTGAGTGTGGCGTACACTTGAACTAGATGAAATGAATCGTGGTCAGCGTGGAGGGTCGTAAGTACAACACAAGGAGGGGATATGAAAGCGAAAGACAAATGACAAGTCCGACGTCGCGAGCAACGACGACGAGCAACGAGTCTTCCCAAACGAAGACTCGACAAGGGAGGAAGGGAAAGGACGACTTGAAATGAAATATAAGAGCACAGCAACAACAGTTACTACACGCTCGGCATTAAAGGAATGAAAAAATGAAAAAAAAACGCAAGACATGTCCATAAAGGGAAAAAATCGACAAAAAGAAAGAAGAAAGGGTAAAAGCACTCCCAAGATGGAAGTAAACACTCTGTCGCAACATGACGGCAGCGAACCAGCTCATCCGAGACAAGCCCTCTGAGTCTCGGTTATCTCCACATCCTGAGTCCGCCCTCGCGACATTTCACATTGATGATCCAGGTTCAGTGGTGACGGGCGTCATGCCGGCAACCCTCACAGCCAAGCCCAGATCCACAACGCGCCACTGTACCAATGGTGGGAACCACTGGTGAGCTCGCGAGCGGGCGCCGACACGTGAAACCCGCGCCCGGCGGGCGCAGGTTTCCCACGGCCCCACGTTTTACGATGTCGAGAGCAAAATGACGTATTTCCACCACATAGTGCCAACTCACATTCAAGTAACTTCAGGATTGGGGTGCAGTGCTCTTGATGCCTGCCAGTCACGAACCCATGAGTCAAGCAAGAACGATCAACAGACACCGTGAACGCGCTCACAATGGTCTTGAAGAATGCTATTCACTGGTTCAATGCTATCATCCATCGATGAAGATGACTTTGACCCACCTGTGAGAGGCGACCACCGGATTTCAAGACACCTTGTAGTGTGATTAGTTGAAAAAAATTAAAGGAAATGCTGGTAAGGATGAAGTGAAGCGAGGGACGGTGCAAAGGAGAGACTGGCGAGTTGGAGGGCCTAGAGTGGAAGCAACGCAGCGACTACAAGGAAATCGTCTCGAAGTGAATCGAGCGTGTGTTGTATCACGAATAACCAGTGCACTTGCAGCGACTTTGTATTCGTAAAATAGTTGGCGTCGGGCGGGAAGCGGATGGAGGTTGGCTTGAGGATCAAAGTCAAGGTTTTACCTCCCGCAATGCGTGAAAAGCGCGTGTACCCGCTTATCCATTTGTGCTTCACGCGGGCATGCGGCGTGTATTACTTACTTCGTCCTCGGTGATATTTGAGGCCTTCATTCTGATTTGGCAGGGCAACTCCACGTTGTCTGCCTGCAGGCATCGGGTGTTCGGTAGGTAATCTTCTTTATGTAAGTTTTCACCAGGATCCCTAGCCTTCTCTGTAGCAGATATACTCATACGCTGTGGCGAGGTCATTGACCCGAGCTCTCTGCTCTGCAAACTATATGCCCACTGGGTGCCCAATCCCGTTCCATTGCGTGTCGGTGCAGGTCTGTGTAGGTACGCCGTCGTGTTCCGTAATGCAAGTGCTTGCCCTGCTCCCACGGGACACCTCCCATCAGTCACTTCTTATCAGGGCGCCCATCGTATATAGCTTCACACATCGTTCATCGAGAGGTACAGCCTGTGTCCCTATCGGATCTAATGTTGTATTTAACTGCTTATCCGGTGACAGGTAGACCGCTCGTCTGACAATGCGGCGCCGTGCCTTGTCGGGGATCGAGTAAGAATGACTGGCCAAGCACGCTGCCGACCACGATACCAGACAACAAGCCTAATAACCTGCCAAACCACCGGCAACTCATCCTGGGTGATCCGCCTTTTGTAACGAATTTCGAGGACGGGGATAGCATGACACTAAAAAACTCCACGGCATTCCGTAGGTTGAAGAGCGCCCCACGTTTTGCTGGTTGCTACGGAAGAATGGAAGTCTTCCTTCATAGTGAATTCTCAGCGAACTGAAACTCTCCCGGGTCTCCCCCGATGGGATTTTGCCAAGTCGAGCCCTCCAATTGCCGCCATCACGGCTCGCGCGTTATTTCTTGTTGCGTCTGACAGGCGATGCACGTAAAGAGCGCATCTCGCCCGAACAGCACCAGTAAACTATTGGAACTTATGCAATGTATGGTGTCAAGGAACTCATAAGTGCTGTCATCACGCCCTAAACTCATAATTCATAATGAAACAGTGGGAAGAATCGAGCGACCGGTATGAAACAATGTATCAATAAGGAATGTAGGCAGGGTCCATAGAGAGGGATTTAGACGAACAGGGAGAAACGAAATCAGATAGTTACCAGGCGAAGTAGTATATTCAGCATCTAGCTCAGTCTCTGCGTGCTCCATTCATGAGTAAAGCCATAAGATCATGGGTAGGCTGGTTGGTAGCCCCGCCACCGAAGCCTTGTTGGAGGTGCAGCGGAAGCATGTGTGGAGGGATTTGCTGCTGAGGTTGTTGGTGTTGCCTCAATGCGATGTGAGGTGGTTGAACCTGAGGGCCCTGTTGTCCAAATCCTCCCCCTGGCCCCCGAAGCCCCCCATGCATACCATTAGCCCCGGCGAGACCCAACAACTGTGCCTGACTGGATCCGAGATTACCAGGATGAACGAGTCCCTGTAACGCGTTGGAACCCAACGTCCCTTGTAGCTGATGTGCACCTGGGTGAGGGGCGCGAATCTGAGGTCCGCCACTGAAGCCTAGCGAAGGTTGTTGGAAGCTGTTGAAAGGCGGTTGAGGCCCGTTTCCGTGTACCGTCCCATGAAGCGCCCCATTCGTCATCCCAACAGATGCATTGACAAACTGGCTGGGCTCATGGGGGGGTCGTCCACCTAGATTAGCGAGGCCGGGTGGTAAACGCTGCACTGAGGCGAGGTGATTAGGAGATGGAGCACTGCGGAACTGAGCTGCCTGCATTGAGATGGGACCATTCCGCCCTATGTTACCATGCTGCATATGGATCGAGGGTACTGGGCCATGATAAATCTGGGTTGGGCCACGTTGCCCGTTGCTGAATTGTATGGATTCATCAGAAAAGTCAGTGAACATTGCGCTGCTCTGTCGACTTCGAGGCGGTGGGACAGACCGAAGGCCAGGCACCATGCCATCTGGAACAAAGGTTCTATCATCATAGAGGGAGTCCATCCGACTGGGGCCGAGTGGATGGGGATGTCCCTGAGCATTTTGCAACGTATGCATATTATTCGAGGGTGAACCATAGGCCATATCTAGGTTGGGTTCTGGAGCAATGCCAAACCTCTGAGCCTGTTTATGAGGTATGAAAACTTGCTTTGGGGAGATCGGATCAACGCTTACCTGCGCAGAGTTACTGAGCATTGCGAAGATGTCTTCCATTGCTCTTGCTTCAGAATTATGGGGAGGATGCAAGCCTGGAAAGTCCGTTTTCTGAGGGGTAGGTTGAGACAACCCCGGGGTAGCAATTGGGCCTCTCGCGAAGGGGGCAGGTTGACCGTCCTTGCTCTTCCCATCGAAGAACTTTGCAAATCGACTGCCTTTTGCAGCGGCAATACCCGAGCCGACAGGTTCGAATGACTGAACTGTATGGCTATTCGAAAACCCCCCTCCGAGACTTGGCTCAGCGGTAGATGTGTGGTCTGCGGGAGAAATGGTACGATCACTGGCGAAGGCCAGAGGTCCGCGCTGGATTACTTCAGATGCAGATGTATTTGGGAGAACAGGAGGGTCCCTTTGTTCATCGAACGGAGAAAATCCATTATTGGCCCGTAGAGTCTCGGCCACGAGTGCAAAGTGTGAGGAGGGGTCGATTGTTTGGCTGACCCCGGCACCAACGGCCGCATTTACGCCGACATTACCGTTCTTCTGGACAAATGACACCGGACTTTGGGAGGAGGTAGAGCGCGCAGACGGAGCAATTACATTTTGTGTATTCCGAGACCCCAATGCAAGAAGTCGAGATCCACCAGGAGGATGAGATTGATGAGCCTGGTTTGCGGGAATCGCCGCGTCAATAGATGGCTTCGCCGTTGCAGACAGGTCGGATGAGAGTGTAATTGAGAATGGTTGCGAACTCTGTGGGGTCAATTTGTCGGAGGGTTCGGATGCTTGACCGCTGAAAGCTAATGATGGAGTGGTTTGTTGGGAAGAGGTGGACGCAATCGGCGTTGGCACATCAGTAGTCGCACCGACAACAGAAATTTCATGCCGTTCACCAGGTGATGACACATGAGAAACACCTTCGCTCGACGGAGCAGGTGTAAGCGTCAAATTTGCGCCGACCTCCAGGGATACACGAACTACTGCCATCATGAATGCGAGTGAAGCCACTGGATATTTGCGGCGCACCTTGTGAACCATCATCATGAGGACCTGCAGATGCACTCTCGGTGGAAGGATGAGCTGCAGAGTGGGGCACAGGCGAGTCTGATTTCTTCTTCTCTTCTTCTCTTTTCATCATCAAACGGAAGAGCTGGATCTCATCTAGCTGGTTTTCTTGAGTCTGACCGGGGGATGAGGCTTGGGTTTGCGATGCCGCGAGACTGGCGACTGGCGAGGTAGATTTGTCTTTCTGCTGCATTTCTTTCCTAAACGCTTGGATGCAATCCAGCTCACCACCAGAACGGTGGCCGCCAATACCTCCACCACTGCCATTGCTTGGGATGTAAGTATCCATCCAAGCAGGCTCTTTCTCGCGCTCGCGGTCTTTGCGGTCATCACGATCTTTACCATCTTCACCAACTTTCCTATCCTTGCCACTCGATCTCTTTCCCCGACTGTCCCGATCATCTCCAGCAGCCCAGCGTCTGTCGGAACGGTCACCTGCATCCCATGTAGGTCGGTCGCGGCGATCGCGCAGCTCTCGTTCGCGCCTAGCGGCTATACGTTCATCTCTCCTCCCATCATCTCTCCATCGCCTGGGGTCTTCGAGCTCCGAGTCCCGTTCAAAATCCCTGTCGCGGTCGTCCCTGCTCCCACGGTAGCTATATCCGTCATCACGGTCCATTCGCCGGTCCTCTTTATCACGCCTTGAAGGGGATCCTTCACGGCGGGAGCGGGAGGAATCTCGCACCTTGGAACGTGGCCGTTCGCGTTCGCGATCGTCACGGTCCTTGCGACCATTCTCTGGCCCTGATCAAAAAGTGAGTATCTGATTAAGAACACCACTATAGTGCGTACGGTCTCTGCCTGTTCGGGGTTGATCCGAGCCTGCCACGATGAAAGCGGTTACTCGTGCGGCGCAGAACAAACATTTGATGAAACACACCTCTTCGCCAATCTTCATTGGACTCCCCGTCTTTCTTCCTTTGAGCGTCCCGCGAGTCACTTGGACGTGATGAGACCGTTTGGTGTCCCTGGGCAGTGACTCTGGAAGAAGAATTAGTAAGATGAGGGGCCAACTCTCTGTCCTTGGCTCGCATTTGTGATATGGACGACAAGGCACGGCGATCGCGGTCATACTTGTCAGATAACTGGAACGATAGCGTTTAATACGACGAAGCGGCTCAGATTAGATCTGTACTCGCATTACGCAGACGTTCTTGACCTTCTTTGACCCTTTCACGGTCTTGTTCTTTCTCAGCATCTCTGTCACGGTCGCGGTCTGCCGCACGAATTGACTGATGCTTGAAATTTCCCATCTGGGAGGGCTGAGTAATGGCGGCGCCACGGAACGATTGTCTCGCAGAACCTTGAGAGTGGCATTAGAGAATACGTGCAACGCAAAAGGAAATATGTACCACCATCATCCGTGTCTCGACGGAACCTGAATGTGCAATGTCAGCGGAGGAGCTGGGAGGGAAAGTCGACCACGCACCGTCGGTCTCGTGTGTTACCAACAGGGAGGGACGTTTCAGGGTCTTTTTTGGAACTCGACTGGTCATTTTCGGTACTGGAGCTCGTGGTGAGCGGGCTGCTGGAAGAAGGGGGGTGGGGGTGAGAGTACAGACCCGAACCAATCTTTTAGGGCTGGCATGCCACAGGGGAGCTGGACCAAAGGGGATTTATGGAGAAAAAGGAGTTGAGGGCGAGAATACATGATGAAGGGACGCGAGTCTGGGTGAATTTGAGGGGATTTGGGGGAGTGTTGAGAAACGGGGGAAGGGCTGTTGTGTTGTATGGCGAGATTGGCGAGGCCGTCGACGGCGGCGACAGCAGGGGACGATCGCTGGGGAGGGACACCGTCGGATGCAGACATGGTGGACTTGAAGGAAGAGGCGGCGGTTGCAACCAAAACAGGTCGCCACGGAGTAGCCACAAATTTTCAATGCCCTCTCTCAAACATTTCATCCTCCAACAGCGCGTCCTCCACCTCTACCGCTTCGCCATCAGGGCCTCACGCTGTATGACTCTTTCTCTCTTTCGGGACGCCCCCTCACAACACAGTACTATAGGTATACCCAACCCACGCACACGGGCAGAGGCACTGCTCTGGTTTCGCGCAGAGATCGAACGCAACAAGCACCTCGCCGACACCGTGAGTGCATCTGCTTGGCCGCAATGCATGTCTCATGCAGCCCAGGTCGCAATAGAGAACCAGCTAAACATTGCCAAGCGAGAAATTCGCCAGCTCTTTCCTGGAATCAGGCGTTAATGGCTACTGGCTTCACGGGCCCACCAAGAGCATGCAAGTATATTAATCAACGCAAGCGTTGAATTCAACCTGTACACCATCGTTGCGTTCTTACACCAGTCCCGGGCACGAGGAGAGCAGCTACTCGGGGGCGAACCATGTCTTACAAGTATCAAGCTTGGTTGCGAAGAACTGCACGAAATTAGCAGCCAGCCCCTAAAGGCATACCACAAACGTACTTAGTATAACAGAGTCCCCACTATCGACAATCAGATTATTGCACGATGAAAAGGACCAGCACATACCGCAGGAACATTTTGCTGATGAAGCGGTCCTTGTTGACCGGTTTCTTGTTCTTACCCTTTGGTATCTCTGTCCACATCTGTCCACATCGTCAACGGATAGGCATGAGGTGAGATCAGGCGATCTTGCCTCTTTCACGTTCTCGAGCACCTGGGCAAAGATCACAGGTCAGACCGAGCAGGGATGAGACGGAAAGGGCGACCAACCATGTTGCTGTGTCGGTCAAACGCTTTTACGCGTGCAAGTAATTTTTTGTTATTGCGAAGGGAGATAAGGACTTGAGCATGGTTGCGAACGGCCTGCTGCAAAACTGACAAGGGTCCCTGGCTGATCTCATGCTCCTCCAGTTGGCGCAGCTGAGCCTCGTCCAGCTCGGATTTAGGGACATGAACGTACTGACTAACGCGCGATCGTTGAGCACAACGTTCTGGGCACTATCAGTCCCGCTCACCTCATGGTAGCGTTGGTGAAGGAGGCGTGTTGACGCTGCACAAACAAAGCCACCACTCTTCATCTCCACAAAATCTCGCCCTCAAAAAACTAGGAGCGGGAACACATGGGCCGATTAAAACAAAAGGGCAAGGCCGGGGCGGCCAAGGCATACGTGACCCGGTCAGCCGCGGTCAAGAAATTACAGTGTTCCTTGGCCGACTTCCGGCGGTTGTGCATCCTTAAAGGTATTTGGCCTGCCCGTGTCTCGTCTCCAGTCGTGACGTAGAACAGGGATATTTCCGCGTGAGCCTCGCAGCAGAAAGAAAGCCAACAAGGGGTCGACGGCTCCAACTTCCTTTTACTACGCAAAGGACATTGCATATCTTGCTCACGAGCCGGTGTTGAACAAGCTGAGAGAACACAAGGCGTTCGCAAAAAAAATTTCTAGAGCTCTTGGCCGTGGAGAATGGAGTATTGCGAAGAACCTGGAGGACTCCAAGCCAACTTACCGACTGGATCACATCATAAAGGAGAGGTATACCAACTTCCGCCTCCATTTTAGCACGGGGAACTCATACGATCACCAGATATCCCACCTTCATTGACGCCGTACGTGACATCGATGATGCACTTTGTATGATATTCCTCTTTGCCTCGCTACCTTCCAACGATCGTGTGTCACGATCGTTGATCGCCAATTGTTCACGCCTGGCTGCTGAATGGCAGCTGTACGTCATGCATTCGCGTTCACTCAGGAAGGTCTTCCTCTCCATCAAAGGAATATATTACCAGGCAGAAGTCATGGACCAGGATGTCACCTGGCTCGTGCCATATCAGTTTACGCAGAGCGTAAGGATTTTGCTGTATTACAGTGTGAGGGGCACTGAGAGCTCTGTTAACAGATACCGTCAGACGTTGATGTCCGAGTAATGTTGACATTCCTGGAACTCTATCAAACACTACTCGGCTTCGTCCTTTTCAAGCTCTACACGGACGCCGGGCTTGTTTACCCACCCCCCTTGGACGCCACCCGTGATGAAGCTGGTGCCGGAATAGGTGCATTCAGTGTCCAGACGGTGGAGAAAAATATTGTTTGCATTCCAAAACCCGAGAACGCTGGTAAAACGGCTTCGACAAAGGACGTTCGGCAAGCAATTAAAACCATTGCTGCAGACCCATCATCTGTCAATGAAGACATCGACATCGACTCCAGGGATTTTACTACCAAGTCCACCGAAGTTGACGAAGAGTTTGTTGTCCGCGCTTCTGCTGGCGTGGATGCCACAGCATCACTGCCTACCCTGCAGTCACTATCTAAGGCACACCAGTCCTCACCTGCATCATTATTTTCTCCGTATACATTCTTCCTGTCGCGCGAAACATCCAGGTCTGTTTTCGAATTCTTGATAAGGTCGTTTGGTGGTCGAGTCGGTTGGCCAACATCGTCTGGAAGTGGATCTCCCATTACAGAATCAGACGATTCCATCACTCATGTCATCATTGACCGACCCGTGATCAACAAGGGGGGTGAGTCGGTAGAGGAGAAAGAACGGCGACGAAAACGAAAATACGTCCAGCCGCAATGGGTTGTAGATTGCATCAATGCAGGAAAGATCCTTGTCGAGGCTCTCTATGCGCAAGGTGCCACGCTCCCTCCTCATTTGTCTCCGTTTGGTGGTAAACCAGGAGCCTACGACCCGACTATGGGTCTGTCCCACTTGGAGGAATCGTTGGCGGAAGAGATACCCGAAAGCGAGGATGGACAAGGTTCGGAACGAAATGAGGGGGGAGAGGATGTTGGCGACGTTGAAGAGGCTGTGAACATCCACAATGCTGACGACGCAGAGTCACTGCGAACTGTAGAACTGGCGGCTGAGGCGGCGGGGATGGAATATGGGACCTTCGAGAAGGAAGTGTGGAGATTACAGAGGAAGCGGGCAAAGAAGGAGAAGGCTGTCGATCAAGACGAGGAAGACATGGGCAAGATGCTGCTGAGTAACAAGAAGCGGAAACTCTACGAGCGAATGAAATATGGCGAAAAGAGACGAGCGGCAGAGGTTCGTCTGCATGAATTCAATGCATCTCATTTGTCTGACCCACCAGCAGCGCGAAATCCTGGAAAGGAGACGCAGGGAGATCCACGGTCGAAAACGACCTGATACTTAGTATTATGGATCTACTGAGACAAATGTAGCTGGTATTAGTTAAGCTGCTTTAAATAACACTCGTCCCACTCCCGTTCAAAGGACGCTGTTGGTGTCTCCCCTTGATATCCGGCCTTGCCTGTGCTCACTGTGCTCGACGTCCCCCCGCGTTTAATCACCGGCTTCGGTAGTGAGCACCGCCCAACAAAGCCGTGCTCATGGTTGGTATACTTGGTTTGGGAAACAGACACCCCCCTTCAGCAGACATACACCGTGCTGACACTTCCAGTTCCTTCGCGAATCTCAAGACAGTACCACCTCCTGCACGGCAGACCCACCCTGTACTCATCCCAGACAGCACCGGAAACTCCTCTGCCGGTGGTCTCCACTTCTCCCTACCACATTGGACACGCCGCATACGTCCCATAACCTCCTCAGCACGCAAAACCCCTGCAGGTTTACCCCATACGGATGGGCGCAGCGTAAATCTTCCTACTACGTCTCCGCGCAGACTGTTGCTCGAGAAAGATCTTCCCCCAACCCCCTCCCCGCAGGCGGATGCAAGCATCACTAGTCACGAACCGAGCACCCGTCTAAACGATGCTCGGGTGTCTATTTCTGTCCAGAAAGTGACAGACACTCCTCCGCAACCTACCTTATACCTGGACGTGTACCACAACACACCCATGATATCCTCTCCCTCTCAGATCAACTCTGTTGCTTTTACATCCTGTCCGAACAGCAGTACCGAGAACGCCCTGCGGAAAACTAAGAGCACGCATATGTTACGACCACAGCAGCCCTCACCACTCGAGCAACAGCGTGTCCGGGGTGTCTCAATGACACAAATGTTTACAACAGCAAAGCGAGCCTCAACTTCGTCCTCCGCTACCAATGGAAGCTCTCCTTCCATACCGCTGGCACGAAAAACTTCGTTCTGGTCACGCAAATGCCCAGTACCATCCTCGCAACGTCTCACTGTTCCAGCCGAGTCACCCTCACTCCCAGCGTTCAAACCCACCTCCCCACTCCGGGTGGACTTCATTCCACCTTCAGACTCGCTCGTTCGATCACGCAGCAATTCTAGTGCCGCAAAACCTTCTAGGCGCCATTTGGAACGCGCTGTTCGTCACCCCCCGACAGCTCGTACCAACATCTCTAGTTTGCCGCGCAGCCCAGTTGCATCAGATAGGACCAATGTTCGACCATCCACTGCCGACCCGAATTCTCTCGCTTCACATTGTTCACCCACGCGGCGTCCAGCCACGGCTGATTCCGCAACTCCTTCGCGTTCACGTTCGCGCTCTTTCTTTACTCTATCACAGCAATCCACGGCCCCTCCATCAAACAGTGACCCGTCCTCTGACAATCCCACACCGCGATTCAAAATTGGTTCGCCCGACTCCCGACCCCGTTCCTCAACCAATCCACCACTTTTGCATCGACTTTCTGTTAATCTATTCGCTTCATCCCAATCATCGACCGCTAAAAATGGGTCCTTGTTTTCCAATGGAGTCACGTCGTCTCCATCCTCTCGCTCTCCTCGATCGTCCCTATCCAAGATCCCACCCGATGTCCTGAAACCTCGAACCGGTGAATCTTCGCAAGCCTTCGTTAACAGATTGGTGTCCATCGTCTCTAAGGCTGAAATAGCTGTAGTCTTGGCCTCCGCGTAAGAGTTGCGCTGTGCAGTCTTTGTTCGTTCTAACTACTTTCTCAGTGGAGACCCCATCTATACTGATTCGCTCAAACTATTTATCGAGCACTTTGAATTTCATGGGGAACCTCTCGACGTCGCACTGCGTAGATTGTTAATGGATGTCGGTCTACCACGGGAGACACAGCAAATTGATCGAGTCATTGAAGCATTTGCGAACAGGTATCTTTCGTGTAACCCTGACCTATTCACTTCTAGAGGTGTGCCATCTTTAAAGTTCCCGAAGTGCAATTTGACGATGACGATACTCCATTCAGATCATCCATATATCTTGGCGTTTAGTCTCATCATGTTACACACCGACGCGTTCAACAAGTCAAATAGACGGAAGATGTCCAAGGCGGATTATATGAGGAATACGACGCTCCCAGGCTTGATTCCTGAAGTTCTTGATGTATGTAGAACCCCTTTGGCATTGCAATGGTGCATTCATGACAGTTCCTCAGTGCCTCTACGACAACACTGTTTTTGCACCATTCATCTTTATCGAGGATCCCTCAGACCCCGAAGGGGGCGTCGAAGGAAACTTTGCTAGACCCTCCACGTCATCTGGGCTTCCAAGTCCAATGATACAAAGTGGGAATGCGTTACTGAGCAGACCAAAGATCGATCCCTACTACCTCATTAAGAATGTGAGTGCTTCACACCACCTTTGCCAACTTGCCTCAGGTGTCCTTTTAGCATTTGCTGGATCAGCTCCGTGTTAAAGTCGAAGGCCAAATATCACTGGAGAACCCATTTCGATGGGATGGCACTGGTACTTCTTGGAACTATGACGAGATCCTTCTGGCTTTTGTCAAAGGGCACGTGATACAAATAGGATCAACGGACGCGCGGTCGACAGCTCCATTCTTTGGTTTGGGTGTCGGGAATGTCGCAAATCCGTCTGTCAACGGTCTTGGCGTTGCACCCGAATTATTCCCTGCGCTCGAGACATGGACTGTCAAGTTCACCAAAGTCGCTGTACTCAATCGCAAAGATGATCTGTTGGAAGGGGGGAAAAAGCCATTGAATCGCAAATGGCGGCCATACGGCGTTGCACTTACGAGGTCTCAGCTCCTTCTTTTCCGTGATATATCATGGTCGTCAACACTACTTTCATGGAATAATCCGCCAAAGAAACCACCCATACCATCAACATCGTTCAAGCCCGACGAAATCATTTCCTTGGATGACGTACTGGCAGTTTTGGACCGATCCTATAGCAAGGCGAGCCAGTTCGCGCTGCATTTTTTTAGTCCTCACCTGTCTGTACCACAGCACTTGAATACTTTTCGCTTCACCACTCGTGATGGACGTCATATTCTCTTCCAGACAACTGGGGAGAAAGAGATGAATGAATGGATATCTCGCATTAATTATGCGAGTACGTTCAAAAGCACGGGCCTAGGCATGCGATCACTCGGAATGACAGGCAAAGTTCTCGAACTCACCGGAGTAGCTGCTGCTACGTCACATATTCATGATCTGCAGCTTCCGAATTCGGGTCAACCAAGAGTGCTGACATGGGATCACAGTAACCTCCCTGAACCAATGGACGAGCCACCTGGTGATGGTAGTTTGCACGATGGATACTCTGCAGACACATATGGTCGCCAGAGTGAATTGGCTGATCTATCCGCACCCGAGGTCGAAGGGGCGTCACAATTCAAGGAGACATTTGATACAGTGAAAGCAGAATTAGCCTCTGCACGCATTAGCGCCGGAGACCTCTCTGCCGTGGAGAAGGCATACCCAGTCGGGGCAGAACCTCCCCGTCTCGCCTCCAGATCCCACATGATACACACTCGGGTGGAAGATCTGGAGAATCGCATTTGTGCCGCCAATGCACGGATCGATTCTAGCATGCATATCGCAAGAAATATTGCGATTTTGGCACCATTTCAGAAATCTACCCGAGATCGGTTGCAGGATACCATTCAGACCATGTCCAAGAAAATACAGGCAATGCGATTAGACGTCACCAAGCTTATCTGCCATCGCAATATTCTTCTCAATGATCTTGCTGTTGAGGAGAGGAATTACAAACAAGGCACTTCGCTTGCTTTGAAAGCCGCGACCGAAACGTTACAGCAACACTATTCCGAATATACCTTGCAGTCACTCTCTACTCAGGAGCTTCCACCCAAGAATTCGTTCCACGAAGAGACCTCAACGGGCTCGCAGTCCTTCGACTCATCCACTCATGAAACGTTCCGTTCCGCGCTTGACTTTGGTCCTGATTGGCCGTCGTCAGGCGAAGCGTTTGCCGCACCCTCGTTTTGGGGCTCATCGCTCGCCACCGATTCACCGGTTACACCAGGATGTGATAGCTCGACGGGCAGTTATTTACCCCCCGACGAAACCTCATATTTATCATTATCCATCACCAACCAATCCCTCCCAGAGACATCCTTTCATGAGAACCTATCCGTAGTACCCGATTTTCCAGAGGAACAGGCAGAGGAATGGAACAAAACCAGAGCCGCGAAGCGCGTTTCGCTGGTAAAACTACCATCCGATTTGCGAATGTCTGGCAAATCTCCCCGATATCCTGATGATACCAACTTGTTGACAGAGGAACCAATTGCTGTTGCGGACGTTCCTTACCGGACCTGAATCGGACCCATGTTTTCAGTACTTATTACGACTACGTTATGTCGCGATATGCACAATATGCACACGTCCATCTGACCCTACCCGAATACGTACTTCATTGTGTACCTTGACTTCAGTTTATGGGAAATGCTGTGTCA
This sequence comes from Hortiboletus campestris, assembly GCA_038090935.1. Taxonomy (NCBI): domain Eukaryota; kingdom Fungi; phylum Basidiomycota; class Agaricomycetes; order Boletales; family Boletaceae; genus Hortiboletus; species Hortiboletus campestris. The sequence continues at coordinate 21,529 of JBBPNN010000151.1, forward strand.
TCACGTCATACGACCCGTCAGAAATAAACTCGAGATCTAATCCATATGCACTGAAGCACCATGTTCACAGAGTCAACACTGGCAAATGAGCCCGAGAGCGCCTCGCAAGTCGACTCTCTGTCAGTGTGCCTCGGATCGTCAGATGACCACTTGCAGTGTTTCAGTGCCATCCAGTGAATGGCGTCACCGCGCTTGGCGGGCCGTACTAGTAGATCAGGTGCGTTTGCCTCGAGTCCGTGGAACTAGCGACTACATACCGCCGTGCAGACCCGAAAACCCACTGGCACACTACCATTCTACTCAAGGCGGTTTCCCACCTTTGAGCGTTTCTAGGTTACAGGTGTCCAGAAAAAAAAATGCCCGCTGCTGCCAGTGGATTCCCGCCGGTTCCGTGAGTCCAGGGACCACATGCGGTATCTAGCCGTATCCTCGGTCTTGCGAACCACGCCAGTCAGGCTATATAATGCTTTCCTGTTCACCAACGTAAACAAAACCATCAGCTCAGGCTGTGACATCGAGAGATGTCGTATGAAACTGCTAGTTCCTTGTCTTTTCGCTCTATATCCTGTCCTGCTCTCCCTCCCTTACTTCACTTGAATACTCCTCAGGAGAATTATGACCACTCCAACCGCCCCGGAGGCTCCAAGCTCACTATCAAGAGTTTCAGCCGAGCTTTTCATCACATTGTCTTTCCAAGTCGGTCTGGCACAGTCGGCCGTCTGGATAAGGTGGCCGAGGCGACTGTAGAGGACGAAAATGTGGTTTGCAATACCCGGCCCTCGGATTCCATGAAGCGCAAGACGCCCGTCTATCCTACTTCTCGCCCCTCGACGTCATCTACTGTTCCTCTTTCGACTGCCCCGTAGGTTTCCACACCACGCTCACCGACAACGCTGATCACATCCTTCCCTCCGCTAGAAGTCCTACAAATAAATCACAATTTTCCGCAGTCTTACTTGCTGGAGAAGACGAAGAGCATGAAGAAGACGATCCAGCACTCACGCTCTGGCATACAGAACGACTGCATCGTGCTAGACTTGCAAAGTTGACCAGGCATCTGGGAGAGGAGATTCCTGCAGAAATGGTGCTAAGCCCTGTTTTCCTATCCCATAGGATTTCCCATTTCTCTGTTCACGGTGGTTATCATCGCAAACGCAGGAGTCTCGACCCTTCGTCATTCATGCAGGAGTCATTCGTGACTACTGAAGGAGTTTTGCGGAGAAGTAAATCATTAGAGGGACAAGGTGACACCCACCGCACATTGTCGATAACTGGCACTAGTACCCCCAAGATGCCAAGCAAAGAGTGCATCGCGAGTGGGGTTTGCAGTGCCGAGACCACGGTACGATAGGAATTCAAATATTCAGGGTTGATGCACGGTCTTACTTCTCCCATTTAGACGAATATGGTAGCTGTGCCTAACCAAGCACCACCTCCAAGTACAACTCCTGAGACTTGGCACTCGAACTGCCCAGTAAATATCCCTAATGGCAATGTTCTGCACGAAAGGATATCGATGGACACACATTCTGATAGTCTTCTTTCGCACTCTTCCCGTCTATCCGTCGGGGCCTCCAGCGAGGTGGCCTCTCCATTCTCCCTCCGTGCTTCCCGCATCCCATCAAAGTCCGGGATACTTCTCCGACGACCTGCCGCGGCAGACGCGAGTCGGCGTGTAGAGAAATTGGCGAACTTCTTCGGCGTCGGCCAAGAGGAAGTTTTGGCTGTTGCCCAGTCTACCCAGAAGCTCCAGTTTCCATCTAGTGGCACAGCAGGAGACCTTGCGATCGGTATCCATGCCCCGAATTCACAGCTCGAGGTTGAGGTGAGGGTTAGCAAACCAACTCGATTTTGGAACAGTAGGGGGAGGATAAAACGTGTACATCCGGATGATGTGATGGACGAGCTCAGAATGATGAGAGCGTCACCTTGAAGTATGATATATAACTTAATATTGTACACCAGTGCTACTTATAGTTACATACACGTTTGGAGGTTCGTCTGTCCTGTTAGTCAGCATGATAGTGGCATGGCAACCCTAACCCTATTCTAAACCTAACCCGATCCTTGGGTTCTAGCAAGATCCCACATCCGCGTTCTGCTGTAAGGATTATGGTGAGCAGACTCCCTCTTGGTGGCAGAGTGGTTTCTTAAAACCTTCATATAATATAATCATCCAGCCAATTTTCCAAGACGAGAGCGGATTAGCCGTCAAGTTCTTCATACAGAAGGACATCCCTCAAGAATTACAGGCCGAGTTATGCGAAACAATCACTGTGAGCGGGCTTCAGCACCGGGCTTGACCATAGAATTGACGCGTAGCTGAGTCTCTCGGTGGACGCGTAGAAAGCAAGGTGCCAAGGCAAGGCTACGTTCTGACCCAGCCCGGTACTCCAGAAGAGGAGCGTCTTCGCCTTTGTTGGATCAGTCCAGATCGCCCTGAACGTCATTTCGTGCCCTACACCTACGTCGAAGCTTGTAAGATCGCAGGAATGCTGCTGAAACAGATATTTGTCGAAAATGAAGGGCCCATCAAGATGCACATACATCCTAGTATCGCAAACGTAAATGCCCGTGCGGCACTCAGCCAGCGCATCATGGTGAGTTGGGTGGCCATAACTATCGCACTCTAGGGCCTTATTGATGGCCCAAGCATTCTGGCGGAGACCCCACTGCATCTCCTCAGTCTGCTCGTGTAATCCTTGCAGACCCAAACACAGAAGTTTTTCAGCATCTCGTCAAGTCATATCAAGGCGTCCCAGACAAGTATATCGAGTCTTACCTATGGGTTAAGAAATGCGTGGAGAAAGGTGCACTTGTTTATACACCACTGGTGTATAAGAATCCAGGTGGCCGGCGTCCAGGGGAAGAGTGAGTTTCCAGTGGCCTCATTGATCACCGGCGTGACCTCATTCACATTCAGACGAACTCAATTCACCGAAGAGGACGAGGAACGCCTATGCCAGTGGATAGCAACCAAAATTCCTTACAAGGAAACGGGCGGTAGAACTGGTAATCGTCTGTACCAACAGTTATGTGAGATGGTAAGTCCAGAGGGTGCACTTAACGATTCATTTCTGATACTTCCTAGGCTGTTGACCCAGAGTACGCGTGGGTGACTCGACATACATGGCAGTCATGGCGGGAACGTTACAAGAAGAACTCGGTCCGCTTGGACAACATGATCACTGCAATCGTGGATCAAAAAAAGCCGGCCCACGGTGAGAAAGGGCAGTATTGTTACGTTCGACAAGCGGAGGAAAAAACTAGGCGTACGAGAAGAAAGCGCACGAAACCTGTGGGCGAGTCTCTGCAAGCGGATCACGCAGAAGAACAGATAACAGGGTCCATGGATTGCAACGCCAATAATAATACTACTATGCCGATCATTATGTTTACTCCCGATCAAGTCTCCAGCGAGCCACGGGCTTCAACCCATGCTCGACAAAGCCCTGACGAAGAGGAAATGGCAGATGATGAAGAGAGCGAAGAATGGCGCATTCGGGTTGGTAACCAATCTCCTCCACCATGGGGGAAACGAAAAGCGGATGACGAAGGTGGTGATGAGCCACACGCTCCAAAGAAAACGAGAGTAATGTGGGTGTTTTCTCGTGCAGTTACGCTCCAAGGCTTAAGAGCCCTACAGGGCTTCGAGCTCACATTCCAATACCCTCGCGGCACCAATCACATTCGCATCAGGAGACGGACAAGTAGCGATCCCGCTCCATTGCATTGATCAAGCGATCAATGATATAGCCAACGAGTTCAGGTTCACTGTACAAGAGGTGAAAGAATTCTATGACAAGTGTGGTGAAATGGATCGCACTAGGACGCGATTTCAGAGAATGCGACAGTTGTTGAACAGTGTCGAAGATAGCATCGATGACGATGCTAGCGGTCTGTAGTCAAGCGGGTGTTCTTGCCTACTCCCTTTTGCAGTAATTTTAATCTCTCGTAGACATATTATACACTGCGCACTATGACATGTCGTTCTCTGCAAGTTTAATGTAATTTGCCGCTCGTACGGGTGCAGAGGGGCTATCAAACGGTTTCTTGCGTCTGCATACCGGCAAGGTCACGCGTTGTGTCACGGAGGCGGGGGGGAAGATTACTCACTTTTCTCCGGCAGCGACTGATGGGAATGAAGCAAAGAGGTCTGGGTGCTTGGGAAGAGGGGATTCACTTTTGGGTGATCCATTAGTGAAACAAAAATGACGACGACGACGACGACTGACCTAAAATATGGATGACGCAGAGCTTCTTCAGCAGTGATGCGCTGCGCTGGATCATACGTCAAAAAAGACATTAAAAGATCGATCCCCGATGTTGTCATGTACTGGAATCGCTGGCGAAACTGGTGAGCATGTGGGGCAGGAAGGGTGATGGTCTTGGCGAGGGGAAGACTGGAGTATTCTGGCCAAGAGGAACTCGTGGGAGGGCCGAGGAGTTTGAAAATCATGGACAGGAGTTCGACCTCTCCCTGGGCCTGAAAAACAGGCTCTTTCAAGAGCAATTCCGCGAAGATACATCCAACAGACCACATGTCGATGGCAGTTGAATATTTGGTAGCTCCCAAGAGAATTTCCGGGGCACTGTTGACGAGTGTGGGAGAGGATAAAAACATAATAGATGCCACCGTCGACATACCGGTACCATAATGTCACCACTAGTTGTGTCAAGCCCCCTACCCCGACGGGATCACCATATCTTCGTGCGAGGCCGAAGTCGGCTACCTTGATCATTCCGCGGTTGTTCATGAGCAAATTACTGGTTTTTAGATCACGGTGTAAAATCCAATTGGAATGACAGTGAGCAACAGCACACAATAGCTGCAGCATCAGAGTTTTGATTTCTGATTGCAAGAAGGGGGATGGCATCAGGGTCAGGAGTGTCTTGAGGTCATGCTCGATGAAATCCATCACTACGTAGACTCTTCCGGTGATTTGTATTGATCCTAACCTCGGAGGCGACTGGACAGCTGAACTCACTGTGTCAAGGTATCGCCGACAACTACTTCGCGAATTCGAACTACATTTTCATGCTGACAAGCCATGAGAGCACTGATCTCACGGAGTGCGGTGATCGGGAAGCCATGTTTCTCCTCGTCGAGTTTGAGCTTCTTAAGGGCGACTATGTCACCAGTCTGTTTGTCCCTGGCGCGAAATACAACGCCATAGGATCCTTCTTCTATTTGGTTGAGCCGCTCGTAACAGTATACGGAACGGGACGGCCGAATTGGAGGATGGTAATTTCTGAGAGGTACAAAGGCACTATGTGTGGTGGGATGGCTTGGGCGAGGTCGCTGGGGCGGTGAAGGATCTACGTGCAGTTGGCTGGCGTCACGAGGGCGGGCACTTCGAGCCGACTTGGTGCGACGTTTAAGAGATTGTTGACGCCTTTGGATTTCTTCTGCGACCGGATCCTCTTCGTCCCATTTAGAGCGTCTTCGCGACGGTGTGGATGTTCCGCGCACCGGAGTCTGCATTCAAGGGTAGCGATAAGCCCTACAAAGTTAACTTTCCGACTTGAACGTGTATGTCAAGGTCACGTGCAGAGTCATCGACCTACCTTGAAAGCGACTCTGTACCGTACAAAGATGGACAACATCATGGATCCAGAGTTGGCCTCGGAGATGGTCAAGTTGCTCGCACAAGAGCTCAAGGTGGTCCGAGCCCAGCTTCGCGAAGCTGAAAGGGTGCGCCGGTTCTGCAATTTCCTCGGGTTCAGGCTCATCGGGTCCTACTACCATCCAGCGAACCTCCACTCCGCACACGGGTGGCCCCTCAAATACGCTGATGCGTGAGAGGGCTCAGGATCTAATTTCTGAAAACGACACTCTCAAAGCGGACAATGCCGCCCTCCAGGAGAGGATAACAAGGCTTCAGGATGAGCTCACACAAGTATCCTCCATAAAGTCAGAGGAAGACTTACCTAGCTCCTTACAATATGCAGAGGTGGTGCCCACAGCAGCTTGTCGACAACGGACGACTAATATGCCTTTCTTCAGGCGACGTCTCACATCAGGGAAGAGTTCGCCAGACTGCTTGCTGAAAATGAAGATCTCATCCGCGAAAAGGTGGCGGTGTGTTTTGCTTCCTGTCTACAAGTTTACAAGGTTTCGTGCGCAGGAGGAAGCTTCACGGAACCAAGAAAAGCTGTCAATCCTCCAAGAGAAGTACAGACGGTCGAAGGCTAAATGTCACGAGTATAACGAGGCTCGTAAGATTCGACTGTACTACGACGTGCACTGGAGTTGTGACACTGCCACAGATCTTGAACGAGCTTCGTGTCGCGCTCTCGAACTGTACTGAAGAACTAGAACAGGTCAGCTTAGTATCGTATCACGAGCAAGTAATTAACGACATCACGACAGTCAAGAAAAGCAGTGGTTTCCGAAGTTGATTTTAGAGACTTCTTGAAAGACCTACCCTACGAGCCCGTGGAGGGTCAATTAGAATTATCTTCGATCCAACCATATCCTCGTGGCGTTCACACCGAGCTTCACAAGGTATAGAAGCACCATTTCGGAGCAAATGCACAGTACTTATCACATCGAATCACAGGATGATGATGTCATGGGCATTTGGTACGTATTGATCATGGACCAAAGCTCGTTCCTCTTACTGTCTTATCAGTAAAGGACTTTACTTCATCAACCACCGTGAGGTAATTTGGTCTCCGTCCGGGATCGCGCTAGGTCTCGTTGTCAAACCAACCTTCCAATACAATCCCAAAGTTCCAGGTGGCAAATGGACTAAACTCGAAGACAATTTCGACATTGGCAAAGTAATGGATGTATGCTGTTTGTCGAGCAAATCATCTCGTTACTTGGGCACATATGAACGGGTGGGAGACCAAGGAACCATGATAATTGCACCAGAAAGTTTGAAATATTTACACCACGAGGTGCGTGTGCGTTCGAATAGGGTTGCCCACGGACTGAGATGATCGCAGAAATTGAATCATGCTGCAAACCGCACAACACTGTTCCCGGACCTGGTGCCTCCCTCCCATGCGCAGATGATCAAAAATATGTACAACCAAGGGGTCGTCAAACTTGAGTGTTTTGTCATCCGATGCGTCGCATTTAATCAGGCTTTCGCTGAAAAGCTTAGAGACCTACGTACATCTTCCGTACAACGGAATCTCCCAGATAACATCGACATTCCTGCATCAACAGTTACCAGCGGGGACGTTCGGAAGCGGAAACGAGACCCGAAACGGACGAGGCATTCGACCAGAAACAAGAAGAGGTATGAACCGTTACCCGTGACTTGTTAAATCCCATGTGAAGGTGTTGCAAATCTCCAGGAAACATTGACTTGTCATGTACATTCATAGGATGTTACCTTCCAAACATTCAATATTTCGATAATCCTTTTGTAAACCACGGACCATTCAGCATGCCATGGAGGCATGGGCCTTGATTTCAAGACACTTGCGTAAATTGTGCAGGATTTCTCCAACCTTCAATGAAGCACTCCTTGTATCGTGGCTAGTTTGCCGCACAAAAGGCTGGACGCAAACAATTCCGATGGCTTTGAACAGGTCTTCCAGGATCCAAGTTAATCGTGGCCCCGTGAGTTCGATGGCAGGTTCAGAATTGATTTCCAACAACTTAACCTGAAAACCAACAGGTTCGTGTGAAACCAGAAAGTCGGCGCCATACAGTTCAAAAGCATTGGGTAACGGCTGTAGAAATGAATTAGAGGATCTAAAAGGACCGGTGGGAGTGAACTATCATGCCTGGAAGTGTATCGGTTGGTCGAGCGCAGCCCTGAATGTTTCTGAGAGGGCACTAGCTATCTGCTGTTTGATCACGGCGACGTCTATGGTGTTCAACACCGTGACATTGTTGCTAGATTTTTTGCCGCCGGACAATATACGACATCCGATCAGCTCGTCCAAAAGACGCACATTCTCTTCTCCATGATAGGTTTGCAAGGAGGTGTTGGTCAAATGGGGAGTGAGAGAAACAGTCAGTTCAAGGTCGGAGCGCATGGGAACATGGTAGGGTTCGGCGGAGAACAGCGCGAGGATGCGTTCATACATGAAAACTGTTAGAGCGCCGGAGGCAACAACGTATGTCCGCAAGTGAAACTGTCAGGCGAGCGTCATTTGAGTTGGCAAAAGCAGGTGGAGAAACAAAACAACTTTATGGCCCCGAAGATCGCGTGGTGGCTGGGCCATGGTTGACAGTGGGAGCTCGTCTGGATCGACAAGTAAAGGAGTGGAAATGTATTCCTGGATATGGGCTCAGTTTGAATACCTACTGCAATGACATTATTGATACCTGAAGAACGAAATGCCTAAGTTGAGAAGTCATGACAGACGTGGTTATTTCATCTGCCTCGTCATCGTCAGGATCGCAATCAAACTCTCGAAATATACTGTGTAAGGCATCTTTGCTGTCGAAAAGCCTGATGCCCATCCCTCTGTCGGCCATGCCCGGTTTGAGGATGAACCACCGCTTGATGTCGCCGCCGTTGGCATCCAGCGTACTGCCGAGGTCCCATAGCTCATCGCTCCACATTTCATCAAGTTCATCTTCGTAGGCGATATCGATGTCCCAAGTGAGGGGGATGGATTTTGCGAGAAATGACCCGGAGCGTTTGGCGAGATAGGATTGGATGCACCGGGCCAAGAAGTGCTTTCGAATGAGGGCCTTTCTGATTGTATAAGATGATGAAAGGACCTGGCTCGGCTGAGAAGCGGTGAGGGCATGATCGATGCAGTCGTAGCTAGCCCATTGGATGATGGCTGATGGTGGTGGTGAAGGGAGAACGGAGAGAATGGAGGTTGATAAGCCCAGAGCAGCGATGGAAGCATGGACGAGGGAGCTGGTGAGGGGAGCACTGGGCCAGGCAACGAATATGGCTGGCTGAGTGGGGTCCATCATCGCGCTAGATTCGGACATCCACCAGCAGGTCTTCATGGGTAACAACTACATCTTCTCCTTGACCCCAACCTTTACCCAAGGCCTTCTTCTCGGCCAGTTATCCATTCTCCTCATCCTCGCCCTCGTCCTTAAATACCTTTTTCTCCTCCCGCAAACTGACCAATCAGTAACCCCAATCTTCCATCCGTTCACCAAGCCGGACGTTTCGTCGCGAACACGACTACCACCACCTGAAGCCGATACTTCCCCAAAGGACGCAGAGTCGGCCAATTGGTTCAACTCTCTTGCTCGGCAGGTCCGTCAACCTACCGTGTCGTGACATTGTGCAGTCTTATCAGCTTTGGGCAGGTAGCTGACGTCTACCGCGCAAAACTACAAAACGGATTGGAAGGATCCGATGGGAACGAAGTAGCCCGGGCTCGAATAGAGGCATATGCCAACAGAATCCGTCCCCATGGTTTCCTTGTTCGCTCCTCTTTCTTGTTTTTGTCACTTTCTCATTGAACAACTGTATCTTTGCATCCAGGATCACATTACAATCCATGCGGTGGACCTCGGAAACTCAGCACCATTGCTGTCCAATGCCCAGCTCGTGGACAGTATTGGGGAAACGAACGCTTTAACCGTCAGTATCCTGCAACACGTTCTGCTCGGGCACTGACGTGCCACAGTCCGTCAAGTTTCACATGTCCTACGCCGACAGCGTCTCAATATCGCTTTCCACTGCCTATTTGTTCAACTACCCAATGTCGTCCTTTGCACGGCTCCCCGTTTCTCTCACAATATCCCTCGATTTGTTCGAGTCATTGGCGAGTCCGCGTTCATCCGCCGTGGTCCACCCACTCATGGAATTTCTTAGGTTACTATTGCCCCCCCGTCTCCTATTTCTCCCGAGCCTGTTTTAACGATCTCTTTCCCTTCAGAGTTCACTCTTAATTTAAAGACCACGTCTCTTATGGGTAGTCGAGCCATGCTAAAGGATGTCCCGAAGCTGCACGAACTGATTGAGCATCAAGTTCGCAGAGTACTTTCTTCCAGAGGAGCTTGGAAAGTAGTCCTGCCTGGTCTCGGGAGTGTAGCCGGAGTCACGAAACAGGGAGAGCAAGATGGGGGTGCAGAATTATCATGGTGATTTCGATTTTTTTCCGTTCAAATTGTCACCTGGGCTCGTCGTCCGTTGCATGCTTTCTAGACTCAGTTGTACACCATGCTTGTAATATCCCCCGCGTCTTCCTGTGGATCTCAGTGCTCTGCAACACAGCACTTGCTTATGCAAAGGAAACACAATGTATGTGGTCGTGGAGAAGTAACGCTGCTGTCCCAGAATACAGCTTCCAGCAAGCTTGACCATGACCAGACAGCACCCTAAAACATTATTATAAGGCGCTCATACCGTTCTTCATTCGGACATACATATTGGCCAAGGGACAACTCGAACCCTTCGACGGACAAGTACGCGTAGTGTTCACGCGCAGGTGGATCTACCAACGCAATTACATTCGCGTGCATAACATGTCCCTTTTGTATTCGCTGGTGGAAATCTCAACCTCGAGGGTATCTTCTAGACTGGTAACCAGCCCGTCTAAAAGAGGCAAGCGCTGCAAGCCGTCGATAGACGGACTGGTAAAACTGGGTTTGAATTTGGCTGGATGAGCGGGTTCCCAGAGTCAGCTGACCTTCAACCAATAAGATTACGAGGTTTTTCGTAACGAAAATCGCGAGAAAACATATTTGACGTGATAAATGAAAATATGTGAATATTAATTGTAATAGGACATAGCGCGATCGCGACACGATCATCCTGAACGTGTTCAGCCTCTCTGCTAAATGGATACTGATGTTTTCATTCATGGTATTCGACACGCTCCACTTGATTGGCTTAATCAAACAGCCCATAATCTGATCCTTAACCGACTCCCCGAGCAATATCTAACAACCCTGTCCGACATCGAGAAGATCGACGCACTCCGTGCATGCCTTATTGTCTGGATCCTTACTCGGGGGGCTGTCGTTCCGCGCGATTTTCAGCTCCAGGCATCCCTTGCTACACTACAGCAACGCGACAGTGTCATTGTTGCTGGCACCGGGAGTGGAAAGACACTCTGTATATTAATCCCCATGCTGCTACGACCGGAGTCAGTGTCTATGACCATATCCCCACTGAAACGCTTGCAGATGAGCCAGGTGAGACTTCTGTTGACTGACGATCAGTGCCAACGCGAGCAGTATCAACTGTGTGCGGTCCACAGGTTCTGGAATGTCAGAAGTACAACATCAGCATGATTGCCATTAACGAGGATACCCCAAACGATGCAAAACTTTGGGAGGTAGCACAGACCTTGGAATGAGTTTTCGTGCCACAAGCTTAACAGATCTGAACAGAGTATTCGGGCAGGAAGGTATCAACATCTGATCGTTTCGCCGGAACAGCTTGGGACATACAATGGCCATCTCCCTCGACTAGCACGTCTCATCTGTCAAGATCAATCATTCAGCAAGAAAATTAGCCGCATCTATGTAGATGAAGCCCACAACATCTATACAGCAGGTCTGCCACTCCACGGAGAAGTTGCATTTCGCCCGGCCTATGGAAAGTTAGGTGAATTCCGTGTCCTTCTCCCAAAAGGCACACCATTTCAGGTCCTATCAGCAACATTACCTCCCCACATCCTTTCTGTCGTCAAAGAAAAGCTCATGATATCGTCCGAGTCTCTTGAAATAAAACTTGCAACTAATCGCCTGAACATCACATATGCAACTATCCCACTGGTCGGTGGCCTTCGAAACTTTCGAAACCTCGATCTCTTGATCCCGCGGGAATTTCACCCTCCTATGACCATTCCGAAGACTCTTGTCTTCCACGATTGTAAACAAGATGCAACCGATGCCGTGGCCTACGTTGATGCAAGACTACCACCTAATATTCGGAACCGTGGCATCGTCAAACACTATCACAGCGACATGTCGGTGGAGTATCTCCAGCAAACCTTTGAAGATTTCTCATCGCCCAATGGTACCTGCCGCATACTTCATGCCACCGCCGGTGCATCAACAGTAAGTCACATCTTGCAGTATGTTTGAAATTAATTCTTTTCTGTAGGGCCTCGACATCTGAGGGGTCCTGATTGTCATTCAGTACGGTATATGCAAGAATATGGCCGAGGCAGTGCAATGAGCAGGACGTGCAGTTCGCGACCCAGGTCTTCATGGCCTCTACCTTGCAATGCTAGAACCATGGGCACTTGGGCTTGACTTGGTTGAGCACAACGACCACACAAGCAACCCTGACAGGCCGTATGCAGGAATAGTGAAGAAGAATTCCTCAAAACAAGATCGCACTGGCTATGCATCCCTCCAATTTTCCCAGTCTCGAAGCTGCCTTCGTAAGTTCTTTGCGGAATATCTAGACGATCAATCACCAGAAGGTTACAGTGAAGGTTCCAGATTGTACTTTCGCAGGTGCAGATGCTCGTTGTTTGACAAAGATTGACGTGCTGATGTTAATGTTGTCATAGCACATAACGTGAGGGCCACGGGCGATGTGAGCTGCCTGCTCAAGTGTTTGCACAGTGAGGTTGTTCAACAGTTTTGTAAGGGATGGGAATGAAATGCAAAGGCCACACTTGTGCAAGGCTTCGATGGTCTGACGAGAGGCTCCGTTCGTCCAGAGAAATAGTGCGAATGGTCCAGTGAAATAGTTGCTGAGTTGCGAATGTTCTTTTGCAAGCTGCGTGATGATGACATTACAGGCCTTTGAAAAACCAATATACTCAGTTCATAACCCGAGACAAGGCTTGCATACTGTACTACAAGACTTGATTTTATTCCTCTGTTTGGCACAGTCTGTCTGTGCAGCAGTTTGGAGCATCCGGCCAGTGATCGGGGCCTTTTCGTCGACAATGGATCCAATAAATGAGTTGACATCCCATGCTCGAAGGTTTTCTGGCGTGATCGAGCCTAGAGTCCCTCCGAGGGTGCTCTTCACGTTATCCATCTTGTTAGAAATCTTGTCGGATACAAGTTCGATTGCGTGAGGTACCATCCAACGTAAGAGATGTGTGTGGCCACAGTCGTTCTCGAATATAAGGTCTAGCATCATTGTGAACTTTCCAGATTGATTGGTGAGGAAAAGCCTTCGGTAAACTGCAAAGTCTGGTTTGGATGGATCGAGAATATCGAGGATACAGTCGAGGAGTGATATGCGGCCTCCATGAAGAATCTGTAGCGCTTTTCGGATGTGATCATCGCGGCTGCATCGTGTACCAGGTGTATTGAGTTCCACCTCATCGTCGGAATCCCACATCTTGCAGTCCCCTACTATCGCACAACCAGTTCCCCCAGGCTTCACAAAATGCTGTGGGGATAGTACCGGCCGGGAGTCCGGCCGGTGCATGCAAAGGAAGTACGGCCAGCCTTGTGGAAATGGTACCACCAGATGGGTTTGGACAATCTTGAGGTTAGTACCAGGCCAGCCAGGTGATCTTAAGGGGATCAGCCGGTACCACATTCTCAATCATGCTAGAAACGTGAAGAGGGTACCGGCTGGCTACTCCATGTTTTAAGTGACTAGCTGGGGTACCACATTCCAGATCTTACTAGAAGACGTGAAAAGGGTACCAGCCGATAACTTGATTTTTAAATGGCCGGCCAGTACCACTACTGTACCAGTCTGGCAATATGGTTATTATGGTAGATGGATGTACTGTAGATAGGGTACCAGCGGATGACTTGAAGTTTTACGTGACCGGCCGGTACCAGTCTGGCAATATAGTCAATGGATGTAGACATGGTACCGGCCGGCCACTTGGTGTTGGACATGACTGGCCGGTACCAGTCTGGCAATATAGTCAATGGATGTAGACATGGTACCGGCCGGCCACTTGGTGTTGGACATGATCGGCCGGTACCAGTCTGGCAATATAGTCAATGGATGTAGACATGGTACTAGCCGGCCACTTGGTGTTGGACATGACCGGCCAGTACCAGTCTGGCAATATAGTCAATGGATGTAGACATGGTACCGGCCGGCCACTTGGTGTTGGACATGATTGGCCAGTACCAGTCTGGCAATATAGTCAATGGATGTAGACATGGTACCAGCCGGCCACTTGGTGTTGGACATGACTGGCCGGTACCAGTCTGGCAATATAGTCAATGATGTAGACATGGTACCGGCCGGCCACTTGGTGTTGGACATGACCAGCCAGTACCAGTCTGGCAATATAGTGGACTGATGTAGTTGTGGTACCAGCTGGTCACTTGATTTTGGAAATGGCCTGCAGGTATCAGTGAATATATGGATGTGAATGTATGAATGTGAATTTGGTGCTGGCCAGACAAACTGCCCAAATCACTATGTATTGTCCACAAATAGAAAACAATAATGGATGACAAGTGAGACTAAGGATGCAACCAATGTCAAGCATAGTCTGAACCTCGACTCTTCTTGCTTGGCTTTCGGGTACGCTCTGATGCTCGTCGAGATGGACCTGGGGAGGGAGAGCGATGTTTCCTCCTTTTCCCCTTCAACTTCTCTCCAGCACTTGCCTTTGTCTTCTCTTCTTCCCCCCCATCCTTCTTCCTCTTATTCTCCACCTTCCTTTTCCCCTGCTCTTCTTTTTCCTCTGTGGCCACAGTGCTCACCTCCTTCTTCGGTTCCTGTTCCACCCTCTTTTTTGCCCCATCAGTCCTAATCCCCTCCTTGACCTCTTGCTCCTCCTCCTGCCTTGTTTTTCTCAGTGGTTCCACATGCTCCCCCTCAACAATCTCCATACTGTCTATCTCAGCTGCCACGCCCACAAAACGTGCACACACCTCCTTCATGGTCGAAACCACTTCCTGGGCCATTTGTATGCCGAGGACTGACTCCCGAAGGAAGCTTGGGGTGTTGAAGTCATCTATCTTGACCTCAACTGCCCTCCAACACTCTCGGAGGAGCAAACCAAGTCCCAAAATAACCGCAGTACCTTTGTTACGATCCATGAAAGTGTGTTGGCGAAAAGAAGATAGTGTGAGGTGGAACTCATCCTGTTTTGCATGGATTTCACGGGGAAGATATTTTTGGCCCCAACGCCAAGAAGCCCAAATGGGCAAACGACCCCCAGATGTAGGGGGAGCTGAGGAACAGGGGCGAGATGCCTTACATATCTGCTTAGCAGCTATATAGTCAACAAATAAAATAAACCTATGAAAACTGGGAGGGCCATCAACACATCAACCAGGGCCTTGTATGATGGGTCTGAGGAGAGGCCAGACAAGAACTTGTACCTGTTACTTTCATTGGCTGCCGGACTTCCTTCTTCAGGAACATCTGGCTGTCCCAAAAGGCGAGGACGCTTGGAGGGTGGCTTTGGAGGGGATGCTAATGCGGTTGGTCCCTCACCCCTGTCATCCAAGGCCTTACCTTTGCCTGCAAGTAACCTCAGATTGTTGTCCATACATCCATCTTAAGTCCCAGCCTTACCATTGACTGCCAACAGCGAAGGCCCAGATTCGTCCTCAGAGTCGTTGTCAATCTCAACATATACCTTCCTCTTCAAAGCATGTGGCTCCTTTTCCATTTCACTGACCTTCCAACTATCCAGGTCCTTGGGCCGAGCATTGACAAATTCGACAATCGGCAGCTTTTTCTGCTGGTATGCCCGCCAATGATTCCACAACTCATCAATCATTTGCTTGGTCAACTTGGATGGATCTGAGATGTTGAACCCTAGGGGAACAGAGTCGGGGTGGAGATATTGATTATCTGGTCTGGTCATCTCCAACCAAGGAGCATGCACCCTGCCTCGTTTCGTAAATTTCCCTGAATTCAATTAGCAGACTACAATAGAGCAAAGTACATGTACTTACGGTATGTGATTGTGAATACATCTCGGCAGAGATCTTGACGTGCCTTCAGATCTGTCACGAAGACTTTGGGGAGCCTGGGATTTCCCGCAATGTCTACCGTGATCTCCGCACTTTTTTCCACATCACTTGACATCTCCCCAGCTGAACCTTCTTCATCTGCCCCAGAGAAAGATATAATCAGGGCAATTCAGTACCATAGAAAATACATACCATCCCGGTGAAGGTATTCATGCAAAAGTTCAGCACCCTGTTTCGCCCAATTCTTGCAATCATTGGATGAGATGGTGAAATGCTTGTCTCGTCCGGTTGGGGGATCTGTTTCGATGCTACATCCAACAAATGAGTGGCAAATGCGGACAAGCCAATGCCAAACACTTACATTGCAGTCTTCTCCTCGTCATTGAGTTCGTAAGTCAGTAAAACGATCGAATGAACTCCCATAGTCCGTTGGATTGCCTCAATGAACTCAGTAGTCCGATTCTTGAGATGTTTTTTACGATAGCTAAGCATGAAACAAAATGGATCAGTACATGATCAATGACAAACCCCAAGCATAGAAAACTTACACATTCCGTTTCTCCTTGTCTGGACAACCAAGCTTGTTCCACATTGCCGCCACCTTTTCCACCTCCTCAAGCTTGCTCTTGGGGAGCTCATTGAACCATTTGCGAACCGCTACTGTGCGAGCACCCATTGTCTTCTTGTCCAGCTTGTCCCGAGCATCGTCATCAACCTTGGCCACCTCATCGGCAAAAAGTCGCTGGGCCACGCGGAAGGTGTTCCACTCAGCCCAGTAATCCCCAGCATCTGATGGCCGTGCAGCAGCCTCACGGTCCTCGGGGGTCAATGGCTCTGCAGAGGCCAAGGCTTCCATCGCAGCCTCTTCCTCCTGCTGGTCGTCGCTGTCCAAGTAGGGTAAAAAAACTTTTTGAATAGCCTATGAGCTGTTAGTGTGGCAGTCATGGAGTGGAAGCACTGTAGTCAGTAACAGAAATTTACTCACAGAGCGAAGTCCGGGGGGAAGCTCCACTGCAGCCTCTTCGTGCAAGGGCGAGCTTACAATCTCATGCTTGCAGTCCTTTAAGATTTGGGCCTGAGACACAGCATTCCCACGAGTCTGGGCATATTCCTGGACATATTTGAAGAGAATGGAATCAAAAAGCACTAACCAATTTAACATGATAAGCAAGTGCAAGTCATTTGGATGGTGGTAAGAGGGCAAAGGTTCGTGAGAAACTGATCTCGCGATTCGCAGTACCAGACATGTGATCATGTGATAACCTAACGTAATATGATCAACAATTGGATGCAGTACCGGTTTCCCAAGCTTCCTCTAAGGATGCGGGAGCAAAGAATACTTCATATTGACACTATGAGCAAGATTACATGTATAACTCCTTCAGCCAGGCCGTCATTGTTTGGCGCTTGCTGTGCAGTACCTCACAATTAGGTCAAGCCACTGTGAATGAGTATGCTTTGGTAGACCTGTCCTCCCCTTTGTACCCACACCTCTCATACGCACATTCAAATGCATAAGATCCATTCTCCAGACGTACCCCAGTCCACTCTTGCAAAACACCACATTGATCACATTGCATTGAAATGCGCTGTCCCCAAGGCTGTACAGTTTTGTGAGCCCAAACATACCGAATCACCTTACCATCAACGAAGTGAAGGATTGAGGAATGGCAGCCAAGTTTGGACATGTCAGGCAAGATGTCCTCAAGCACTCAGGTGAAATCAAGGCCATTAAGGATGGTACGCTTTGTCATCCGGGCGAGAAGCTTGGCAGTTGAAGTTGCTTGTAGGCGCGGGGCATTAAACGCAATGGCGTGCTTGACTTTGAAACTGCACCACTATCAGTAGGCGTAAAGAACCGGGTTCATTGACTCACCTTTCTATGGAAGCCTTCAACTTGGTCAGCGAATCCCTGTTGCTGACCAGTGAACTGCAAGCAACGAAGTATACAACAGCGCCATTGAGGAGGTCCTTGAACGGCTCCCACAAAACATTGAAAAACTAACAGAATTAATCCGCGAGGTTGCAAAATGTCAAAAAAAACATACCTGGTCCACTTCGGCCGCAAGGTCTCGTCAGTGCCGAGGAACATATCCCCGGTGTCCTCGTCAGTGTGGTTCGTGACCACAACGAGCACATGCTGATAGAACAGGGAGAGAGTTTTGAGGTGACGACCCACCACAGTGGGCCAGTCCGCGATGGCGTTGTCTGTCCCAAGATCGAAAGGAATCGATACTAAACGAAAACCACCTGTAGGAAAAAAATCTTGAAGGGCCGCATAAATCATAGCGACGTATGCCTTGATCTGAACGTTGACAAAATGAAGGTCAATGAGGAGCATGGGAGGGCAGAGGATCTGCCCCATCGTGCCCATCTCAAAGCGCCCTTTGACCTTCAGGAATGATGGCAGGACTGGCTGGCCACCAATGGTAAAGCCCTGACACGGCGAGTTAAACCTACATGGAGCATAGGGGGGGGGAAATATACGTACGAAGAAGGGACCAGCCGCCCGCCCCACTTTGAAGTGGCACGAGACGCATGTAAATTGGACGTCATTGCCCAAGATCACCGCACGGTGCTCTTCGGAAACCTCGATGCAGATGCCACAAACTGCCCGTGGACAGAAGTTGCACTCAAAGAGTGTCCTGCCATCTTGACAGAGCGAGCAAAACTACCAATTGTTAGTTACGCAGGAATGAATGGGAACCAAACATACATTTGGCTTATTGAGTTCTAGCGCTTTAGAATGCTGTTGAGATTAGATAGTGAGCCACTGGACACTAGGGAAAAAACACTTACTGCGGGTGGCACAGAGCCAACCATTTGAGAGTGCTTCACAGTCAGGTTTGCCATGTCTTCAGAGCAAAGGATGTGCTTGTGGCTCGCCTTGACTCTGGTAGACTTCTTGGCAGTTTGTTTGGTCCTGAATCTGGTTGCCATTGGAAGTTAGGTGGGATTGGGAGAGGGGGAAGAAAGTGGGAACGGATACCGCAACACGTGTTGCTGGTCCTGCGAGGCCTTGACGTGACGTGGGAATGATCACGTGAGAAGGCCCAGCTGCAGATGCATCAAGACTTGCGCTGGGATCTGTGGGAATGACACGTCACTGTAACGTAGTGACACGTGTTGCAGGTCCCATGTGTAGCACGCATGTGATGTGGCAGTCCGATTTGCATGTGTGTCGTGCAAACACTCAATTGAGTAAGCACTCTGTCACGACACGGGCACGTGAGAAGGCCAGGCCGTGCCGTGACTTGGGTGGCATTGCGGATCACGGGGGAACTGTGGGAATGATCATGCGTGAATGTTAGGCTGGGCCGCGCATCCAGACTTGGGTGGCCTGGCTGATCACGGGAGAGCCGTGAGAATGACACGTCGGTGTAAGTTCGTTGATTTACGCCACACCCACATCTCCCACACAGCGCCCACCTCCCTTTTGCCTTTACTCCGCCACCACCACATTGGCCGGCTTTTCTGGGCTCTTCACTGCCATGTGCCCACATACTTTGCGGTTTGGTGCGTTTTCCTCTTATTGCCTCGTGTTTGGCTTACTGTTGTGCCACAACACCTGGTTCACGCACCATCAACACATGCACTTTGCACTTTGGTCCACCTTTGAGCTTGGTGCGTTTTTCTCTTACTCCTTCTTGTCGGGCTTACTGTTACTCCACAACACTGTGTGCTTTTTAGTTAGGTATGTTTCCTTTTCGTTCGAGGACCACTTTTTCATTGTGCTGGACTGCAGCCAGCACAATGAAAAAGTACCACGAACCAATCTGGTGAGTACTCATTTCATAAATCACATGCTAACCAATTATTTCAGGACTTCTTTCTTTTTTATGTTTTGGAGTTTGGGGGATGCACAGGTAAGTGCTCGATAGGGTCTTGTGCACTAACCAACCTTGCAGGTTTTTCTTTTTCTTGGGCTGGGGGCTTAGAGAACACGCAGTGTGTTGGGGGCACTTGCTCCCCTCCTGCATGTTTTTTTTCACTGGAATTGACAGTTGGGCACGGGGGTGAGAACACGCGGTGTGTTGGGGGCACTTGCTCCCCTCCCATGTGTTTCTCACTGGGTTTATACAGAACGTGTGGTGTGTTGGGGGTGCATGCCCCCCTCCCGTGTGTTTTTTCTTCACGGGAATTGGCGGCTGGGCATGGTGTTAAGAACAGAATGCGCAGTATGTTGGGAGTGCTTGCTCCCCTCCTGCGCGTTTCTCGCTGGGTTTACATAATACGCGGTGTGTTGGGGGTGCATGCCCCCCTCCCATGTGTTTTTTCTTAACTGGAATTGACGGCTGGGCATGGTGTAAAGAATGGAACGCATGGTGTGTTGGGGGTGCTTGCTCCCCTCCCACATGTTTCTTGCAGGGTTTATGGAGTGTGGGGGGTTTGCAGAATGTGTGGTGAGCTCCCGGGTGTATCATTGCTGGAACTGATGGTTGGTTACGTAGAAAACACGCACGCGCCCTGCCTCTTACAGAGAATCAGGGATGCATCTGAAGCCTACCCAGTACATAGTCACTTTGTATTCTGACTGTAACTAATTTTAGCTTGAATGTTTCTCTTGTATGGAGAGTAGGGGATCACGGCCGAATTCTACAAAGTATGTAGTCCCTTCTATTCTGACAGTAACTAATTTACGCTTGAAGGTTCTGGGAATATGTGCCATTCCCCAGGTATGTGTGGCACTGCTATTTGAACCGCCTCTAACCTCCAGTTATGGCCTTTCCCCCCAGATGAGCTTTGTCTCCATCTATCTCTAGCGTTTTTTCTTCTTTGCGGCATCTTTGTGGCATGTACTTTCGCACCTGGGGCCAGGGTATCAAGGGGTGGGCCCCCCCTTGATATTCTGGTTTCAGCCATTATTTTCTTTGGTCTTCGCATTGTAGTTAAGGATGTCAGTAAAACTATTACCTAACTAGATAGCCTGGGGTTCAAGCCCAGTACCTAGATCACGTGATCCCTGCCATCTGTAATAGATCACATGATTATGGCTTTTGATAATATTGTCCGAGTAGTGTGGGATTGCGGTATGCCAGATTGCCACTCACTCCGAAAGCCAGGTGTTTGCTACCCTGGAGTGCTGCAGGCAAAGGACTTGCTTGGCCTCTTTGCCCATTTGACCTCCCAGCATACCAAATATTTATCTTACTGTGGGGGGGTCTCAAATATTTGCCAAGTTATCCAAACCCGGATTCCCCCGCTGTACCTGGGGGGGGACCTAGGAAGTCTCATTCAAATATTTACGGACCTATCTATACCCTTCCTTGGTTGTGTTTCCGGGGGGACCTGTGAAGTTCCATTTGTGAGAGCTATCCAAACCAGGATTCCCAGATCATACCTTGTGGGGGGATGTATGAGGTCCTGTTCAAATATTTAAGGACCTAGCTATACCCTTCCCTGGTTGTGTTGCGGGGGGGACCTACGATGTTCCATTCGTGACTGACCTGCTTGAGTCTATCTATATCCTTCTCCAGTTGGGCCTTGCAGGGGGGATGTATGAAGTCCCATTCAACTATTTAAGGACCTATCTAAGTTGTGCCTTGGGGGGGGCCTCAGAAGTTCCTTGGGTGACTGGCTGGCTCCCAGGATACCAGGGGAAAGCCTAAACTGTCTATATTAATGGCCCGGCACTGTCGGCTCAACCTCAGGTAATTCGCTTAGCTCATTTGGCCCACATTTAGGTGTGAGAAATGAACCCCGGTCGTACCTCCGCTCAACTCCCACTGCATTTTCAACCCATGTGCGGGGAAGATCATTCTGCAAAGGTAACAGATATATTCACCCTTCTACAAAATCATGTTCACAAGATTATGGACAATGTAGTCAAGAGTCCTGCTCTCCAGGGGGGGCAGTTCACTACTGAAAAACTTCGGAAGCCTAGGTAAAATTTTTGGTTGGGCACTTTTTCTAGCTTATAGCATTATTGCCATTTAAGATTGAGAGCCCAAGGTCTGGTGCAAATGCTGACTGCCAAATTGAGTGAAATGGAGCATGCCCCAGCCAAAAAACCTGCTAGTTTGACAGATATAGAGGTCCAGCGGTGTGCTGCTATCATTGTCAGCGCCTTTCTTAATCCTGGTCCATAAGCTTGGTCTATCCCAGAAACAGTGACTCAGTGGTGTGGGCTAGTTTCGGTCAAATGGGATTACAACAGATTTTTGGAATCACAAAAGAAATGTGTTTTGGATAATTTTTTTGTCAAGGACAGCTTGGGCTCCTTCTCAAACTCTACTACTATTGTGGACATACATGGTCAAATTTTGGTTTGGTTCCTCCCAGGCCTCCTACTCCCCCACCAAGTGGTAAGTAATTATTCCAGGCACTAATTGGGCACTGGATTGAAATTGGCTCCAGGAGCAGTTTAACACTGCAGTTTTGACTTTGAAAAGCACTCTAAATGGGTTGCTACAGCAACCACATACTTGGTGTGAGACAGGATTTGTTTCTGGCAGCTTGGAGTCCATTTTCGGAGCAGGTAGGATTGGAATATCAGTTGGCAGGTTGATCCCAGGGCACAAGGTAAGTGCCCCACTATTTACTCTGGTAACCAGAACTCAAAATTAAGACAGAGGCTCATTGACACACTACA
>JBBPNN010000152.1:0-43483 GCA_038090935.1 Hortiboletus campestris
GAGGGGATATCCGAGTGCAAAGAGTGAAAAAAGGGCTTACCGTAGAGCGCGCACCATCCGCTCCGATCACATACTTTGTCGTGATTACCCTCCCATCTTCAAAAGTGACGTCACTGAATCGTGGATTCTCCGCATTGCGCCTCAGCCCGACCACTTTAAGTGGCCGATGGACGATGACACCGAAACCCGCTAGCTTCTTCTCGAGTGCACGTTCAGTAAGGTTCTGAGTGACGACGAGAATGTATGGGTGTGGAGTGTATGGTTTAAGAATCCCGATACGGGGGTTAATAAGCATCGTAGAGCGAGTTCCGACGGTGAACAGGGTAGATTTGGTGCCCTGCGATGCGATATCGTCCCCGCAACCGATCGAGTCCAATGCCTATAGAAGGTATACATGACTTGAACACAAGGAAAATGAACCACGAAGAGAGCTTACCTCCAAAGTGGCAGCATGAACTACGGAGGCTCTGGAACTGTTTTCCCCGTGGGATACGGCATCGACGATGATGAAATCATGAAAGCCATGATGGAGGAGAGAGAGAGCGGCGGCAAGTCCTGCTGGACCAGCACCAACGATGAGGACGGTGGTTCTATCGGGAAGAGACATGCTAACAATGTATAGTGCGGAGGAGAATGAAGGCACAATGAAGGTCCTGCAGCCTTATATGCATTCTCATAGACCGGGTCGCAGTACAATATGGGGAACTAGCAGATCCGTTGTTTCGGGGCTAACGAGTCTCCGCTCAAGGCCAGGCAGTGTGTGACAAAATAACGATGACTGGAAGTTTAAGCATCGTCCGAGAGTCAGATTCCTGCATTGGCATTTACGTTGTTTCCACTCGTACCTAAAACTCACAATTGATTGGTACCCAAGTTGATCTATACCTGAGCTGCCTCACCAGTTTGCGAAGGTGAGCTTGGTGGCCCTTGAAATCAGCGTTGGGCAAGAATACGCCGTGTGTTCTCGCGGGCATTTGGATGTCGTGTTTGTACTTGCGCAGCGCCCTCTGACGAGAGCACGGATCGGGAGCCTGCACTGTGTGTCAGCACTCCGACTCAGCAGCATCGGTCAAACTGCTGAAAATGAACGTTTAGTTGACTGGAGGTTCGCAGTTAAGCGAGATCGTGGGATGAATCATAGCAATGGAGATGCAAAAAACTTTACAGCATTACCACCCAGCTGCGTATTATCCCAAGAGGAAATGTGACGTCGAATGGTCCTCGCTTTTCATAGCAAGACACGGGTTGGCCACGGCTGCGGCGGCTAGTATATATATACTGGTGCCCCGCGAGTCTGATCGATTGTTCGATGGAACCCATCGACGTTTGCCCTAATTTGGATATTCCTGGGAAAACAATCAAGCCAAATGAGCGCCTCATGGTCCAGCTTGCGAAGGTGAGTTTGCGCAGCACCCTCTGACGAGCAGCACGGATCAATGGCCTGCACTGTGCGTCACCAGCATCGGTCAGACACGCTGAAATGAACGCATAAATTGGCTGAAGCTCCACAGTTCCGCAAGATTACGTGATAAATCGTAGCAATCACACTGTTGGAGAAGCAAATAACTTCACAGCATTCTACCCAGCTGCGTACTGCATCCGAAAGAAATCTGATGTCGAAGTGGTTCTCGGACACGGATCCACGTGGCGCTGCGGATGACTCCGATCGATCGTATTAACGTTTGCTTCCTAATTTGGATATTTCTTTGGAAACAAAGAATGCCAAACATATATGCTGATCCGATTGGAAGGATCCCGTTGTCCAAATTTCCGGTATAACATCAAATATGATGAATAGTATCTATTAGAAAATTCACCGGTAGCCCTCGTCGACCAATGCCCCAAGGTTGAACGCGTTTTTTTTTCGCCTGCCAACTTGCCAATAGCCGAAGACGCAGATCTCCATAACAATGTAGAACTCCCAAGTTTGCAATCGGTCTCATGGTCGTGCGCAATATGCAAGGCCTATCGGTGGGGGCAGTGATTCATGCCACATGGCCAACCCATTGGTTGTCTGCTATTCACTTGCTAAAACAGTTTCGGATGTCTTCACAGTTTCGGATGTCTTCGGGTCGTTGCTAGTAATGTTTGGCAAGTGTGCACTATTCTCGTTCAGAGAATGTCACGGTCAACTTCGAGGAGGCTACCTCAGGCCAAAATAATAGGGTATAGGAAGCCTTTGGATGATGATGCTGACCCGCGAAGCTCCAGCTGTCAATCAAAATGATCGTTCACACTGGGGACTATACAGCTCCAAGGATTCGGAAGAGACCTCTTGAATGTACAACGCGCAAGTTGAAGTGTGAAGTGCGAATATAAATGACCTTATCCATGTAGTGAGTTGTGATCCATGAACCAACTCTGGTCTGGTCCACAAGGGGATGTGGCGATCAACAATCGGGTGATTATCGTTTCTCGCAGCATGCAGCCTCAGAAAGCCTCGCTTCCTGGGAAGTAGTGGGAATCGGGAGGCATGATGGGTATTCATCCTGGAGAAGAACGTCCGTGCTATACCGCACATAGCAAAAGCTTGCGAGGACACAGCACTCGTTCTGGAAGAGCGCATCGAGGACCCAGAGTTGGCGCTGCGTCACCATTTCCGTGCACGAGCCATTGTTGGCAATGGGCTGGGAAACACAACGCTTAAGAGTGGTCTCGAGGGTTGGTTGGCAGGAGGAGGCGGCCCCGCGACCCCAGGAGCAGAAGAATACTCCAACCAGTCCTGGAGAAGTTAGATATGTGTCCCGTGACTCCCGTCAGATTGGTTACCCGTAATCCACATCGCAGAGTTACTATAGGGGATATTCAACATGTCATAAAAGCCAGTCCATGCAGCGACGGTTTGCCACTGTCTCATAATGTAAATGACGCTGGGGTTGATTCAGTACATGTGCTAGCGAAACATGATTTACGGTAAATTCACTTGTACCATTGGGTGTTTGCGAGATTGCACCATAGTAAGCATCAATATAATTTTGCTGTGTCATGTACGAATTTCCGCCAGACATGGAGTAGAAGATCTGGAGATCTTCAGAACTTTCAGCGGCTATTAACTAGTCCGCGTAATGATACCCACCTCTTCGGTAAGACGGGGTTGGTTGGCAGGAGCGCCACTTACTTGCAAGACTTGCGCAGGGTTCTCGACACCCTGCGAGCACGTCGTGAGCATTATGCAGGAAACATAGCTATAGAAGTTGCTGAGGTGGACAGTGGTTGCGTTGCAGCTGTTCCGAAGGGATACACAGGACTCGGACGTAGGGCCGTCGGTTCCTGGGTAGACATATTGTATTTGTCGAGACTCAAGTGATCCGTTGGGACTAGCCCTAGCCAAATCAGCGCCTGCAAGGCCCGACGAGAAAAGCATACGTAGTATGGGTTCGACGACACTATTATTCAAGGGAAGGATCGCGTGAGAGAGGCAAGGAAGTGATTCAAGTGTCGAGGATCTTTCTTCTTATACTGAGTCGCTGGCGGCCAGATGCCATTACGCACTAGAGGGGCCCACCTGACGTGTTTCCCGAATCCTGGATGCATCACGATCGCTATGACAGCCTAAGCATTTCGGTCACACCTCGGCACTCACTTCCCGCATGAAGAAGATCGAAGACGTCGGATGTAATTCCGACCTCATTATTGTCTTGCGGCGTCACGGCGCCGAAGAGAAAGGGTTGAACAATGTGGAACGGAGAAGCTCTAGCCTGCTGGCGACGTATCAGCGGCCGTTTTCTACCAACGACCTTTGTAAGTCTGGATAACCCTCCTTCGTAGTGACTTCGTAGTAATTAGACTATGAAGGGCCCGACACCGTTCAGACGTACCAGTGGCCCGGGGATTGTTCATTCTTGTTCGTATATGCGCTTCGAAGCTATAGGGTTCAGCGTAGATACCTCGGCCGTGGAAGTAGGTGGTTTAGACTTGGTCGCTCTCATAGTGGATGGTTGCGTCGTGTCGAAGAACACTTTCATCGTGTTCGTAGCCACTGCTTTCCTGTTCATCGCGTTTATCTTTGTGCTCGACTTTGTTATCGGCTTCGTAGCGTCAGTCCACCTTGCCTTTGCCTCGAGTCGATAAACTCGTACCCATTGTCTTGTGCCTCCGACACCTATTTTGGCTTCCTCCTCCCTCTGCCGCCGCCAATCCGTACAGCCTTGGTCTTGGTTTTCAATCCTGCCGCTGGCTTGGAGGAGGAAGATTCGGGAACAGACTGATCGCCATCATCGTCCGCAATGTCTTTTGCCTTCGTCCTTCTCGACATCAAATTGACTCCTATCTCCACACGCCTCCTTTCGTC
This sequence comes from Hortiboletus campestris, assembly GCA_038090935.1. Taxonomy (NCBI): domain Eukaryota; kingdom Fungi; phylum Basidiomycota; class Agaricomycetes; order Boletales; family Boletaceae; genus Hortiboletus; species Hortiboletus campestris. Next base: position 4,292 of record JBBPNN010000152.1, read on the forward strand.
ACGCACTTCGCCTCTTGTGTTTCTTTGTGCACGACTGAATGTGGAAAGTTGATGAGATGGAGACGCAGAACGAGATGAGTGAGGAGATGCAGGGGAGGTGAGAGGGACGAGCATTGAGGACAGCGTGAAGGATTCAGATGTAAATGGATCGGAAGCAGATGTGCCCGACGCTGAGGACCGCTTTGAGGGAGAAGAAAGTGCGAGAGCGGAGAGGGTGGAAGAGATGCCGCAGTCATGGAGACCAGCGAGGATGTAGTCGCCACCTGAGAGAACCCCGATAAGGATGGTGCCTGGAGAAGAGAGGGCAACAGAAGGATCGGAGAGGATGGCACTACTGTGTACGTGACGACACGGTTTCAGTCGTCTTTCCCCTGTGAGGTGGGCGCGATTACCCGAGAGGGTATCACTCGTGTTGTGAGAAGATCAAACAACACACAGAAAGAGTGAGAGGATGACCATGGTGGCACCAAAGAGAAAGTTGTCCTCGTCGATGACGCCGACTCGTCGAGATTATCAGGCGAGTTCGGCTTCGGCCAAGCCCAAACCAAACGCGTTGCCTGTCAGATGTTCTTCATAATTTTCCGCCGACGCACTTTCCGCGTTTGATAGCATGTCTGTTTGGGCCATTGAAGACGAAGAGTGGGAGCAAGGGCAATTGGAGTAGAGTGCGAATTTCTGGGTTCTATATCTGTTTTTGCGGCGGGGAATCTTCTGAGGACACCAACTTGAAGACCGAAACGATACCGAGGCGGGTGGCACAACGCGCGGTCGACCATAGAACTGAATAAGAATGAGGGGTTACTGTATACAGGAAATATTTCAACTTTCATAGGTTCGTGACAGCGGATCCGGAGTTACTTAGTAAAGCATGATAGTACTACGTCGAGTTCTGAGTCCATTTACTACAGGATTTTCTTCGATCACGCCGTATCATAGCACGAGCGTCCAGAGAAATCATCGCGCGATATTTCGTTGGCTTCAAGTCGTGTGGAGCTACGAAGGAACCAAGCGAGTCATCTGTATACTGGAAATCGAAGTTCAAAGCCAAAATTGATCAGTCCATGCTTCTCAGACAAAATAATTTGAGGCCCTACTCGTCTTCCAACGTCATTGGTTCATTATCGTCCTGTTCATCCTTTTCCTCCGCCGCGGCTAAGTCGTCCGCAATACAGACTTTAAGGACTCCGCCGCTTCGCAGATTATCAAGGGAAGGATCATCAATTTCCAGCATGTGGTCATGAAGGAGTGGTGAGTGCGATTCGAGCCATAATGTCTCCAGTGCGCCAAGCGAGGAAAATGGGAGGGATCTTGGCGCCGTGACCCCAACCAAATAGAACGTGAGTAGGAAAATAGTGACAGACGCCCCGAGGGCAAACGCGAGCTATGCTTTGTTTCAATCGTGGTTGCGTTTGGGGGATTCAGAGTGGACGCAACTTACAGGGATTATGTTAATCTGTGGATGCTATTAGGGGAGTCATCATTTCATTTCCTCGCTGGAATCACTTACGTTCAGCTGTAGCTGCACCACGATATCTGTGACATTGCTCGTCCCATAAGCGGGTTGGAAGCCGTCAGCCATATGACCAGCTAAACATGCGAGTTACCACTACCCATAAAACAGTGATAACTCCATGGACTCACCAAGCCATATTGACTGAGCTGCGACTCTGGACACAGCATCCTCGAAATGGTAACGATCAAGGGTAATCACCGGGGCTGAACTGGATCCAGTGGAAATTGCGCTCTCGGTCATATTGATTCCGACATTTTCCATAATATAACTAAGCGGTATCAAGTATGAGATCAGGTCAATACAGAAGGACGTACAGATCCAGGCTTGTGAACGTGTTACAGGGTTGCATTTCTGATGAAGAGCTAACAGGGCAGTTTGCTGTTGGGGCGTTCGCCATCACAGTTGATATCTGGATGTGCTAGTTCAATATATGATCGAGGACGAGAGCTAGAAGCAATATCATACTGTTTGATCGAGCTCCGACACGTTACTGGGTGGTGACCAGAGTGTCCATGGCTGTGAGTGTGCCGCATCCAGCTGGGCCGAATGCGAACTACTCAGGATATTGTTTTGTAGGTCTAGAGTATCCAAAATGGTCGTTTCATTCAGTGAGCAACCTATGAGGTAGTTCACTATTGGGAAAATCCGTGAGTCCGAGTTGTTTGCTGGTGAGGTAACTGTTAGTAGCTTTTGTAGTGACACCAGACAATACTTAACTTGCCTAGATTAATGATGTTCTGCGTCTCATTCACCGTCACACTGACAGAGCTCCCAGATGGCAGTGAATCAGCATCAAAGTCCACTGCAGTAGTCACCAGGAAGATCAAATAACCATCACATCCATGGCACTGTTAGTGCGAAGTCTTTTATTCAGCAGTGTGTGATTTACAAACCATGGACATACCCCAAGAGTGTTCGGATTCACGAAAGCGATGGTGTTATTCCCTGAGAGGTGGTGGGAATTAACAAACATCGACTTCCGAGTCATGCTCTACAAATACGTACACATGGATGGGACGCCCATATTTATGGTACCCAGTGGAGACACGGTGGCATTGAGAGAAGACTCGATGGAATCGAAAGACAGATTGGAAAGCAAACCACAGCTTGCATGGACAGTCGTTGCATTGACAGTGGCATTGAGGGATGTAGGTGTGACTGAGGGGATGTCGTAGACTGTGCTGGCGAACAACCCCTCAGTAGAAAGGTCCGGAAACTGGTTAACGATTGAAACAAGTGGAACAATGTCAACCCAGTCGAGGTCTTGGAGATCAATGGATGAATTTGGCCAAGCCAATGTTGACTGCATCATGTTGACGATGGTGCTATCAAATGTCTGAAACTGCATGATGGTAGACGAAGATATATGGAGAATTGAGATGCAAGCAAAATATACCATAATGCAGAGTGTCGTCCACAATGACACTGAGACCTTCCTCTGTTGCCACAAACAGACTGCAGCAGATCCAAGCCCTGTTGACGCATGAGAAATGTCATGAATGCTAGTAAGGTCTCGTCTTGATGCCATAATCCGACATGAAACCAGTCGTTGTATCATGAAAACGAGGACTGCAGTATATAGCTGAAACAGATGTCAGCCTAAGACTGGTGTAAATCCAGTTTAGATAAGCATACAGTGTAGGAAAGTTGCAATGAGGCGCTCAACACTGTTGTTGTTCCCGTGCTGTCCAATGGAATGATGACATGGTGTTCGGTATGGTGGGCAAATACACCCATAAGGGCAAGATGGAACACGACTAAAAATCCATGCAGAACATAGCACAATACAAACAGAAGGGGTGGAATGGCCAGAAAACCAACTCGACAGATGCATGAGGGCCTCCACTTTCGAGTTCTGTGCCTTCGGTCAGGTATCTCTGTACCTGACAGATCATTTCATTAGCAGACTGTGCACAACAGAATTGTAATTATACCTTTCAGCAGAGATGATAGCCTTTGGGATGAAGAGCCTTCAATATCTCCATCTTCCTTGAATTTGAATTCCGAGTCAATGCCTTTCACATTGGTGAGGCAAATATCAAACATTCCTGTAGACCTCAGCATCTCTGAAGATGGGTATTCAACTATAGTAAATCTTTCTCGAAGATTGTGGACATGAGCACCAATCCACAGCATTCCCAAGACAGAGACACCTTCAATGGAGGTATTCTGAGTTCTTGAAAACCCCCTGATCATAAGGTGGACAACAGCGAGCATGATGAATGATGCACTGATAGCAAAGATGACCTGTGCCAAATGAATGTAAGTTCATCAAGGTACTGTGACTTGCCATGGAGCCTTGGAGGACTCACAGGGACTTGGTTGATCTAGATATCAATGATTAATAATGTTTTGAGTCATAGTGATAGTCAACATTAAGCATGGACTTACATTTAGTCTCCACTTGAGTACATTTTCTGTGACATAATTGCTGGTTGGGGAAAGTGCAAATCCACCATTATTCTTGCCAAGTTGCCCAGCTATGATGTCCTTGTAAGTAATGTGATAAAGTAATTCTTAGAGGCATACCTAACCAAATCAACTCTGCAGCTAGTTGAGATACAATAGCTTCCATCTGGTATGATGTAAGGGTGACTAAGGGGTGTGCACTTGATTCTGATGCTGCTGTTATGTTGTTTGCAGTTGCATTCACACCAATCAATGACATAAGATATCTACAATAAAGTCAGTTGGCTGAAGAGTGGAAATTTGATGTTACATCCATACATATCTGTTGTGGAAATTGCAGGGCAAAAATTTTGCTGACAAAAGAAGCTTGGACTTGGACCAAACTCATCAGGAAAATATGAAGCAAGCATTGCAGCTGAAATCTGATTTTAGGGCTCATCAGCATCATTGACACACTACAAGGGACACCATGGATGACACACTCCTGCATTGAGAACTTCTGAGTCTGTACCATTGTTAGTAGGAGACCACAGTGACCATCCTTGTGATGACATGTCCAAATTCCCCACAGTGGACAACAGGATATCATGTTGCACATCAAGGGTTGATTGATGGTGCAATGCATAAAGTGAACAGGCCACAGGGTAAGCAGTTGTGTTAGAGGTTTGAACTTCTCCACCTGAATGCAGATAATGTGAGTCAAATAAGCCATGTATGTAAGTGTCCCAATCTGACCATCTATTGGAGTGTACTGCCAGGTTGTATTGATACTGACTGAACTTTGCATTGAACTGTCCAACAGTTCCATGGCAGTGGTGACCATGAAGAACAATGGGCAATCTATAGAGGTATTGGTTGTGCAGTAATATTGTGCACCATTGAGAAACACCATCTCATCCTTCCCTGTGTGATATGTCAGGCCAGTGCAGTTAATCTTAATCTGTAATAGCTCACATGGATTCATAAAGTCTGCTGTTATGTTCCCAGCAGCACTTAGTATGGCATTGACGTCTGCAGTGCTGTTACTTGACGAGATTGGAAGTAAACCGCAGTTAGCACGTATAGTGCTTGTGTTCACAGACACACTGATAACATTCTGATTCCCGGTGAATGTGTCATATAGTGTACTGTTCGCCAGGCCAGACGTCGACAATATGGAGGAGCCGAGATTAGACATGAGTGGGGCCAATGGTGTTATTCCGGCCCACACAAGTGCAGAGAGGTTTACGGAAGGGTCAGGCCATGTTGAATTCGATGCTACAACCATATTTAGCGAGGCATTGTATGGTTGGAACTGCATGATTGTCGGCGATGCGACGTGTAGGACAGAAATGCACATCAAGTATAAGAACACTAGTATCACTGCACAGGGCGATGCCGCAATCTTCGTTTGCTGCCACAATGTGAGGATAGCAGCTCCGAGTCCACCCCAGGCCTGAGATATGTCGTGCGTAGTGGTGAGCTTCTGACACCGAGAAAGGGAAGTAGACAATGCAAGATATTGGGTCATAAAGACCAATAAGATTGTATAAAGCTGGGTTCCGTGACTTGGTTGGTACTTTGACATCTGCGAAGTGCGAACTATGGGGCTACATACCGAGTAGAATGCTTGTAGGAAAGCGCTCAGTCCAATTGTCAAGATACTGGTGTCGAACGGGATAGCGAAAGCATGCTCCGGGTGATCCCACAACATAGCCAGCAGAACGAGATGGAGGATGCACAGGAGGACATGCAGGGAATAACACCAACGGCGCAATCCATAGACGCGAGGATGGTCGGTTAGAGATTTGACCTGCTGAGCATTGACGTCCTCGTGCAGAGTGGTCGAGGATTCCATAGCCTCGTGTGTTTCAAGGAGCCGTTCAGACTGTGAATGAGACGCCATGGTGGAAGACGGACGGATGCTCACTAATCTGGAAGGTCCACCTGTAGCTCAAAATTTTCTTCAGAAACTTATCTATATATATTCATAGTACGTACTGCTGTTCGGACCCGGCGCCATTGACTGGGGAACGAGCATCATTCAAGTTGGCACCAACGTTAACGCAGTCCTAGATCTCACTCTTGTTAACCCTGCTTGGAACATAGTGGGGCCAAATTAATGGTCGTCGACCTTTCTTGCACCCCCCTACACATGCTCGTATTATTTTCACTGTGCCGCATAATTGAACCTTTTCGGCGGTCCCATCGGGGAGATACCGAGTGCGTATGGTCTCTAGTGAACTGAATGTTGAAGTTGTTCGGCTAGACTATTGTCTACGTTGGGTTCAGTGTCTGGGAAGTCACATGTGGCTGCCTTTCGACAATCACGGAACCGACCCCGAAAACGTCCCAGCTGGTATAATTATGGCCTTGGTAGGTATTGCTGCTGGTCAAGTAAGAGCTGATATCCCCTGCGTCGACTGAGCTCATCGAACACATTTGTTGCCTGGGACGTTGCAACATCCAACCTGTAAACCCCTTTTAAAAAGTCGGTCCACCGGGCCCCATATCCTTGGGAGCATACTGGGCTCGAAGCTCGAGCACGTTTCCAATCAGCACTGTTGCGCCGCCAAATACTAATTGCATTTACAACGGCTGTACTGCCCGGGCCAAGAACGAGTGTCAGCACAAGTAGTTTCTGCTGGCCAAGTCCTGACATTGATGATTGTGGGCAGAAATGCGCGGGTAGCTGAGACAACGGCTGGGAAGTCGGCTGCCAACAGGTCAACGCCGATTGTGTACTGTGGGACTGGCAAAGCTTTGCATAGCTGGAAATAGGCAAAAGTTCACAATTGTGTGCCAGGAATTTTACACGAAAAGATTCGGCTCTTTGGTTTCCGTTGCGAGTCTGCAAAAGCTTACTGTAAATTGATATCTCCGGCAGACAGAGTGACAGCGTAACTCTCATGCAAAAGGCGCGGCAAACCTCACGTTCCCGAGAGGGGCCCGGATCAATGATTTAACTTTGGTTCCTGTATAAGATCATCCGTCAGCGCCACACCTGGGTCAAGACACAAGACTAGTACTGCGTTTTTTAAAGATCTGGATAGGTCCATACAGGGATCCAACGTCAAGCAGATCTCATCATGCAATCAAAGTGGTACAAACATCGGCTGTGTAGAGGAAGAAACATAACATGGGTGTGATGACAACACAAAAAGCCTACACCTATCTAATCTAACCCTATTCCATTTATTTGAACTGAAAATAATGTCAGTATCTAAGCGCTTAAGGCGAGGAAAAGCGCGTGCTCACATTCTTGCCATCCTTCCAGGCCTTGCCATCGATCTCCAAATCCCAAGCAAGGGCACTCTCGAAGAACTTTTTGTCGTCTTCGCCGTCCAAATCCAACTTCTTGTAGTCATAACTCTCCCAATCAGGCGCACAATCAACGACAGCTTTGACATCTTGACCCCGGAGGATCAATACACCCGAAATGACGGATGCGTTGGGCTCTCCAAGGACACCCACAGAACCGAAAAGGTATTTACGTGAGGCTTCAAGACGGTTGAAGAAACCTCCGATTTGGTTGGAGGACATAAATATGAGGGTGAGCTCTCCGTTGTATTTGAAGTCGACTCGCCAAACTGAGAAGCCTTCCTTGTCAAAGCTATTCGCGGGATACTCAAAAAATGTAGGATGACGGATCAACACAGAGACGTACTTGGAATAAAACCATTCAAGGGCACCATCAGGTCCACGAGTGTCCTTGTTGGAGTATGCGCGCTTCCAATCCTCGAGGTTGAAGGATGATTTTGGTAGGAAATCGAGAGGGTTCTTGGCCTTTGGTTCCTCGGGGACGAGGTTGCCGTCGTCCTCATCCTCATCCTCGTCGGCCTTCTTTTTTGGTTTCTCCTTTTCCTTCTTTTCCTTTGGTGCAGCAGGGGCGGGTGCAGGTTTTGTCTCCTTCTTGGGAGGGACATACTGAACTGCTTTTTCGACGTATTGGATCTCACCAAAGATGTCCTTTAACTTGGGTTGGTTGGCAATCGTCTCGAGGTAGCGGATGGTGTTAACAAGTTTCGACCGGACTTCGGCGTCGATGGTGAGGCCGACGGCGCGGAAGACGGCAGCAGCGACGTGGATATCAGCGAGGGTGATACGCTCGCCAACGACGAAGGTGCGGGTCAATAGGTGTGCCTCAAGGGTATTGAGAGCGCGAATTTGGCGCTCGATGAGAGTGTTGTGGATCTGCAAAGAGATGGTGAGATTTGCAATATGGGGAGAGGAAGGACGTACCGCCTTGTTGTACACGAATATGCCCTTGAGCATCTGCTTAGTCAGTTGTGATGAGCTGTCGATCTCGGATTCGGCGAAGTGAATCCATTGTCCAACTAAAGCTTGCTCCTCTAGGGATGTGCCGAGGAGATTAGCGTTTGGAGAGAGGGTTGCGACTATGAGGATGGCATTAGCTTGCGATCAGAGGAGATGATAGAAGGGATGGGTGGGGTCAGAAGCTACGTCGTATCGACATCACAAGTTAAGACAGGGATAACTGATGGGTAAATAATTTTCGTCTTTCCCGATCGCATCGAGTGGGTTAAGGGGAAGCAAAGACGTACGGTAGTGGGCGATAACAGTACCCTCAGTGAGGTTGAAACCATTCGGACCCTCTAGAGCGGGGACCTTTCCGTGGGGGAACTTTGCAAGAAAGTCAGGTTTCTTGTTGTCCTCATTGTGCTTGTAATCAGCGACGAAGTCGAGCTCGAGGCCACCGAGAGCCGCGACGCACTTGATCTGTGCCGTGTTAGAAGAATGCGAGCGATTTATGTGCGATGATACGCACGACTATGGACCTGCGATTCTGCGGGAGTGAGTAGAGCTTTCCAACTGGCGCCATTTTTTGCGGATGATGAGATGGAGATGGAAGAGGGAGGAGAGATGTCCCTCTTTTTTTTTGATCAGTGCGTCTTATCGATCGAGTCAAAATTAACTATTTATTTATTTATTTCATGGACACCGACAGCGACGTCTCCGACAACGACCAGACCCTTTTGCACAACGCCCTCAACGACGCCGACGTCGACGCGCAGCACATCCGCGCCGCCTTCGACGCCTACTTTGTCCATGCCGCATCCCGTGCCCGCACTTCCGCCAACGTCTTCTCTGCGCGTGTCCTCCCGCTCACTCAGCATGAGTACAACGACACCATCGCCGCCTACGATGCTCGCACTGCGGACGCCCAGCCAAGCACGCGCTGGTATGGCCCCCACGATCCCCGTACTGCATTTCGCCGGTATGCCCACGAGCTCGACCAGGGGTTTAACCTCGTTTTCTATGGCTTCGGCTCAAAGCGCGCGGCACTCAACGACTTCGCATCCAAAGAGCTCGCTCACCGCGGTCACGTCGTCGTCGTGAACGGCTACCACCCAAACATTGCTCTCAAAGATGTCCTTGCCTCCATAGAGCGCGTCCCCGGTCTCGCCAACGCCGCGACCACAGGTGCGGACGCGCAAGTACGCCGCATTTGCTCCTTCTTCTCCTCCGCAGACGCCCCGCGCACGCGTCGCCTATACCTCGTCGTACACAACATCGACGCTCCACCCCTGCGCGCCCCAAAAATGCGAAACGTGCTTTCTCTCCTCGCTCTCTCTCCCAACATCCACCTCGCTGCATCCGTCGACAGACTCGGTGCTCCCCTCCTCTGGTCTGCCTCCGAGCTTCTTGCGCGCAAGGTCTCGCCCGGAGATACTGCTGCGTCTCTCTCCTCCGCGGAGGGACACACCGCCTCCCCTAAACGTGGATACACCTTTCTGTGGCACGACCTGACCACCCTCATGCCCTACGACACAGAGCTCTCTTTCGCAGACCGTTCCTCCATTTCTGGTGCATCGTACGCTTCGACTGGTGGCCGCTCGGCGCTTGCAACCGCAGGTACTGTCGGCGCTGGTGCTCCGCTTACGGAGACTGCGGTCGCCCACGTCCTTGCTGCCGTCACTGCCAAGGCTAAGAAGCTGTTTATTCTCCTCGGTACGAGACAGCTCGCAAACGCCGAGGCTGCATCAGGTGGAGCCACAGGCTCAGACGCCCCGGCCCCTACTGACATGGCCCAGTTCGGACTCGGCTATGATGTATTGTTCTCTCTCGCAAGAGAGCATTTCGTTGCAACGAGCGATACGGCATTGAGGGCTCTGCTGGGCGAGTTTAGGGATCACGGTTTGATCCTTGCTGGTGCTGCTGCTGGGGGTAGCGGAGGTGGAGATACCCTTTGGATACCATTAAGAAAGGAGAGATTGGTGAGGGTACTCAAGTCGATTGAAACTGAATCATCATAATCTAGAAAATGTACTCATTATCCATGTAGCCATATCATATCCAAACATCAATGGATCGTGCTTCACCGGCAATCCAATCTCGCTTCTAGAGCTGTCGCTCTGTTCTGCGTCATGTGCCACAGTGTAGACTTTTCCGTGTCGATGAGATCTTGTAGAGGTTGCGCACATCTATTGGGTTTTGTGGATTATTATCACAAGCCATCCCGGTCGGACTGTATTGGCTGCACAACGAGAAGTTATCACGTCCAGCGTCAAGTCCTGCTTTGGTGCGTCTTCTGCCTGTTGTTCATGTAATGGAATACCCACCATACATACACTATAGCAACCAGCGCCTCATCTGGTTCCGGTCCCACTATAGCCCAGTGTGTGCTCAAACACCCTTCACAGAGCAGTTGAAATGAATGGCAATCCAGGCGTCTCAGGCTCTTTCGCAACTAAACGAGCCCTCTCATTGACCCATCAGCGTGTAGGAGATCTCACAAGGTTTCTTCTTTCAGCATAACTTACTGCCGGCCCCTCCAGATGGAGAGCAGTGCTTATATCGCGGGTGTTGGAAGCAAAGTCTTCGCCACCACTCGCCAATCTGAGGTTCTCTCGACTTACTGGAGACCTAAGAAAAGCTGCCATCGCGATCGATAAATTGACCCACTTTGAGGACCTGCGCATAAGGTTCCGTTGCACAGGAAGGTCGCCATGATAACGAGACAAAACGATGAGATGATCGGGAAACCAAGAATTGAGCGTTCACCCTCGGGTCTGCAGGGTCTCGTTTCTGTTAGCGCCCATCACCCACAACGTCGCAACATTCTCGAGTCTCAAATCTAGGTGGGTGCCCTCGGGCACATGTTCGAGTCGTCATCGACCCTTGAAATACCACTCCCATACTAGATCCAACCGACGTTTGCGTGTGCGACGAGTACTCTTTGTCTTGAAAGTTCTCAACAGCACCGATATGGTAGTTGTGCGGCAACTTGAAACGGTCCCGAAATTTCCTTGGTGGCAGGAGCCATGGCTGACTAGCGAATCCTGTGTAACCAACTGTTCCGCCGAACCCATACGATCGGGCTCCAAGTTGACTAACCTGACGAATTCGTGCGATAAAGACGGACGGATTGTTGTAAAAAGGTCCATTTGCAAGCCATCCCAGTTACGATCATCGTTCTCACAAATCGTGGAGCCATCTTGGCCGGCATAAAGGTTTGGTATGGTTCGTCCCATGCATGTTGTCCACTTATGGTGACAGAACATGTACATAGTTACCGGGGCATCAGCATCGTCTGTTTTGGTCGTGCTATGACTGAGCATCTGCTCGGGGCTGGTAACAAGGTCGTCGCTACAGTGACTTCGCAAGCCCGTGGCCATCTCCGGCATCGCAACACGTCACTCCTCCTCGTCATCAGAGCAGACGTGACCAGTAAGTAGTATACGAGCTCCAAACTTGAACGTTGAACGGGAGTGGCTTGAGACTGCACGCAGAAGTTTGAAGAGGGGAGAGGAGATATCTAGTATTGCAGTATACGTAAATTAGGATCGCACTCTAAACCATTAGTATACTGCTAGAGTAACATGACGGAAAAGCGAGAGAGAGGAGAGTTCGTCGACAACGCCAGGTATGTATGCCAAAACAGCCCTGCCGATATTGCTGCCTTCTATCTCCTGCCCAACCCACTCAGCTCCCACGCCAACTTCCTCTGAAAGAATGGGATACTTCCTAGTGCCCACAACGCCCAAGCCCGGACCGTTGCGGAGTCAATAGGGCACCACCAAGACATCCTATCTCGGTACTTCATGCCAACGACAGACAGAATCCCTTTCGTGAGCTTGATCACTTCGAGTGCACGTGCTCGTCGCATCGTAGCAAACTCACGCAGAATCGTGTCCGCTTCGGAGAGTGGCTGGGTCTCGGTAGCACGGATGTGCTTCGTCAGCGCTTCTCCGAGGAAGATGGCATCTCGCAAGCCAAGATTCATTCCCTGCCCGCCAGCAGGAGAATGGATGTGAGCAGCGTCACCAATCAGAAGGATGACACCGCCTTCTTCTGGCCCTCCGGAGCCAAGGCGGGTGAAGGTAGTATCAGCGATGGAAGCATGGTTACGGAAACGTGACGACCAGACAACATCCTTGATACATGTTGGTTTCGAGTTGGGGTTCATAGCAGGGTCTGATGTGAGAGAATAGGGTCCGAACCGATCAACGATATTTTGGAGATATTCTTTGGGAGGTGAATGAGGGATTTCTCCGTCTTCCAAGGGTACACCACACCCGATACGGTATACTCTCTCAGAAATGGGGGCGTCGCCCTCTGAGGCTAGAGATTCGTTGAAGGTGGATGGTAAGGGGAAGCAAAGGAAGAGACTGTTCGGGGACAATGTCATCTCCGACGTGGAACCGTCTACATCCTTGGTGTCAAAGGTGACATCAGCAAGAATCATCTGAGCCAGGTTGTTGTCGTCTTCTCCTTTGACGAACGTTGGATCGGAGAAACCTATCCCAGCCATAGTGCGGACCTATGCGTCGTGAGGAGATATCCGAGTGCAAAGAGTGAAAAAAGGGCTTACCGTAGAGCGCGCACCATCCGCTCCGATCACATACTTTGTCGTGATTACCCTCCCATCTTCAAAGGTGACGTCACTGAATCGTGGATTCTCCGCATTGCGCCTCAGCCCGACCACTTTAAGTGGCCGATGGACGATGACACCGAAACCCGCTAGCTTCTTCTCGAGAGCACGTTCAGTAAGGTTCTGAGTGATGACGAGAATGTAAGGGTGTGGACTGTATGATTTGAGACTCTCGATACGGGGGTTAATAAGGATTGTAGAGCGAGTTCCGACGTTGAACACAGTAGATTTGGTGCCCTGCGATGCGATGTCGTCCCCACAACCGATCGAGTCCAATGCCTACAGAAGGTATACATGACTTGAACACAAGGAAAATGAACCACGAAGACGGCTTACCTCCAGAGTAGCAGCGTGAACTATGACGGCTCGGGAAGTGTTTCCCCCGTGGGATACGGCGTCGACGATGATGAAATCATGAAAGCCATGATGGAGGAGGGAGAGAGCGGCGGCAAGTCCTGCTGGACCAGCACCAACGATGAGGACGGTGGTTCTGTCGGGAAGAGACATCTTGACAATGTATAGTACGGAGGATGAGGGCACAATGAAGGTCCTGCAGCTTTATATGCATTCTCATAGACCAAGTCATTATGCAATATGAGGAACTAGCAGATCCGTTGTATCGCCGGTATCGGGGTCGACGAGTCTCCGTTCAAGGTATGACAAAATAACGATGACTGGAAGTTCGTCCGAGTCCGAGTCCGATTCCAGCACTGTAATTAATTTAGGTTGCTTCCGCTCGTACGAGTCGTACCTAAGACTCACAATCGATTGGTACCTTGTCTATGCCAGTGCCTGAGCTGCCAGCCTGCCATACCAACTTGCGAAGGTGTGACCTTGGTGGCCATGAAATCGGCGTTGGGCAAGAATATTCCGGTCATTTGGATGTCGTGTACTTGCGCACTGCACGGTGCCGCTGGCATCAGCAGGACACGGACGCGGCGGGGCGCTACGACACGTACTGCCAGTGCCTCCGCGAGTCCGAGTCCGACCGATCGTCCGATGGATGGATTCTCATGTTTTGCTTGCTAATTTGGATATTCTGGGAAAACAAACCAGATACGCTGGATTACAATTTGCGAGTCGGTCACTGCAGATTTTATAAGCCCATTCCCATTCGAACTCGGAAGTAGCGTTGCTGCCGCATTGTTGCGTTTGCAGGGCGCGACGTCGGAGCCTGACGGGCCTGAGCTGTCAATGAGCGGCATCCGCGCCGGGCGATCTCTAGACTGCTGACCAGTCCATGCTAATGAGGCAAATTGGCAAGCCGTCGAGCCGTCGAAAGACGCGACGACTTGTCCGATTATCATAGACGGATTGGTCACGAGTCTAGGCGATCCTCAGCGGATGCCACGCAAACCCATTCGAACTTGGAAATGCTGCCCGCGGCGGCGAAAACCTTGCTTGACCATCGTGACACATCTTCAATAACTCAACGCGAGTGATGTGGTGCCTCTCGAATGCACACGGACCGTATGCAGACAATGTTCAAGAACCTCAATCGTGTAGCGGACCGAGCACACAGATTTATCAATTGTCTCATTCACGTGTTTCTTCCATCGGTGCTCGTCGGTCTAGGACGGCAATTCACCCCACTCTAAAAAAGGCTGTCCTTAGCTCATTCCACGGTTGAGGTGCAAGAAACTTGTCAAGCAAGGCAGAGAAAGTATACTCAAAGCAGAAACTGTAATCAACATCATTGTCCATTATAAGAAAGTTGCTGTTCTCATTCGTTCTATTTGCGTTCCTGTATTAGCAGTGCAACACGGAAACTGTTCGTTTTGTACTGTCCAAGAATAAGGCGGAGAGTTCAAGCTTCAATGTCCAGCCTCCTTCGGGTGGTCCGAGTATATGACACCCATACATAGCACACGTCAACTGGCTCACCCCCACCCACATCAGGTATCACACTAGAACACCACGGATTCGGAAGCTATGCTCGTCTAAAACTATCTCCGGGAACGACTGCAATGGGCCAAGAGCTTGCTTTCCAGGGCATTAGAATTGGGAGACGCTCGTGAGATTGACTTTCAGAAAACGTCCCGAGGATCGACATCATATAGCGATTCAAACGCCTATAGCCTATGAACGGATACGATCGACATTCTAGATCGAATCCCTTAGCAGTCCGACATGCATCGGTCACTGTGCCGTCATAGGAGTCACCGAGGACCAAAATCTGCAAGGTGTGAGCACACGCAAACGTATCACCGTTCGTTCCGACAAACCAACGCGAGAAAACAGACGTACGCGCATCGTTGAGCTATTTCGGGATCGGTTTTGATCGGCATAACAACAGGTACGCCTCCCTCAGTACGATTGAATAACATCTCTGTCTCTCCGATCGAGTACTCGTCCCAGTAGGGGGTGATGTTGGTCGGATCGAATTTGAAGTTGACATCGTAGTACTTGGCGAGCGACATGAAAGATTGCGAGAAGGCGGTGATGAATTGCGTATTGTTGTAGGGAGGAGGATCGCTCGCGCTAGCATGATGGGATAGACCGCCGGTTGAGAATACGATACAAGGGAGAGCATGGGGACGTACCTGTAGAAGAAGTATGTGACGCTATTACCGTGGTATGCAGGTGGAACTGCAAAGAGACCCTACGACAGTTCCATCAAGTATAATCACCGGCGTACAAAGCTCAGAACACTGACCTTCCACGAACGACCCGCGAATGTTTGGAGCAAGTAGTAGGTCGGGCAAACAAAGATGGCTACAAACCAATGTCCGAATAAGCGATACAATTCTTCGCGACCCAAGTTGCTTGACTTACAATCCCCCACTACCATGATGGCCTGCTCGACAGCAGTTCCGTAGTTTCGATAGACGTGTGCGGCTTCTTGGACTTGCAGATACGTCATGTCTGGGAAAAGCTGAGAGACGTAATCTGTGGTCGTCAATGTCTCGTTCGTATCCACGAAGATGTTTCCCTCGTTTTGATTGCTGAAGGCGAGCAGTACTTGCTTTGGGAACGTCAACTAGCTAGCAATGTAACAAAGGTAGCCACATACTCCGTTCACCTGACCCTTGGCAAGAGTGACGGTTGGACGTTCGAGGATGAACGTGCCATCCACCACGGGAACGAAGACAAATGTGCCAAAGAAAGTAGAGTTACCTATATCATAGTTTGCAGCCTGGAGCGTCTCCGCTTCCACAGACTGTAGACACGTGAACGTGTCGGCGCTCGATCCACATCTGCACAAAAGGCGTTACTACGCGCTCATGTATGGGGTGAGATGATGACTCACCCAGTCATAGCGACAACTTCGTTATACAACAACTAATCTCGATCAGTTCGCAAGCTTTCTGCCAAACGAGAACGAAGATGCAGCGCTTACCTGAGGCTGCCGATCATTGTAGTAATACTGAGGAGGCAAATACGTGGAACTAGTGATCGCAGCATTGAAAAGCGGCGGTTGTGTGTTACCCCCGTTGGCGACGATATGTTGCAGAACGGAGCCGGCACCTGCGGATTCGCCCCATATCGTGACATGGGCCTTGTCACCACCAAACAGTCCTATCTATTATACGGTCATGAGTGAGTACGATGGGCATGTATGACGAGCCTTACGTAGTCCTGTACCCACTGTAGTGCAAAAGTTTGGTCAACTGGCGATGCCAGATGTTTTCAGTATAATCTAGGATGGAGACGGCGGCTTTTTTTTTCTCGCGGAGGCCAGCGTTCAGAGCACCCTGGGCTTTGATCTCATTGCCAGAGAGGAAACCTAACGCAAGAATCAGACCGACTGACGAGACAATCCTCCGAGCCGGAGGGCATACCAAATGCACCCAGACGGTATTGAATGATGACGACGATCACGGTGTTCAGAGAATCAGCGATGAGATCGGCGCCATTGAAGTAGGCCGCGTATCCAAACCCATAGCTACACTTCGAGATCTGGTACGCATTCAGGGACAAGAAGATGAGACGCGTACCCTCCACCGTGAATCCAGACCAGCACAGGGAGCCCACCCGTAGCGACTGGTTCTGCGGGCATTGTTCCGGGCACGAAGACGCTGGTGGCAGGATTCAGGTTGTAGATGTTCCGCGATCGTGTTGGGACCATCCTACTTGAGAAACAAACAATCTTCCGAAGTAGCCGGCGTCGTACTCTCGTATGGTGAGATACCAAATCCGGCTTGATAGCACATGTCTGGGTTCTGTGTCGCAGGTTGTACACCAGACTCGGGGACCAGTGGCTGAGGTGGTTGAAACCTCAGGTTTCCTGAGCGGGAAGTTCTGCTTGTCAGCATGAGCAGAAGCGAAGGGATGATCAGAAGGAGGTCTGTATGATACTGACCAAGAGGTGGAGCGGCATAGCGAATGCTTAAGAAATTAGTGATGTTTGTCTGTGGATCAAAGTATCCTTGGTATTGCGCATAACCGAAATCCACGATCGGTGTTGTCACGTTCGCGTTTGTGGCCGTCGCAGTGTTCACCAAGGACCATAACGCAATGCAGGCAAGGCCACGAACCATCCTGAGGAAGGTCGGGAAAACAAGGCCAACTTACATCAATAGAGATAGTATTCCGGATTTTATGCCTGGACGACGGGCAGTGCGTGGAACTCCGACGATAGCGGCTCAGGGAACTTGAAGCACTCTCTCTTCTTCATATGAGCTCTGGTCGCCGCACAGATGGCTTCTGACACCAAAAGTGTGTGAAAAGTTGGTCATCCCAACCAGTCAACCAGTTGCGCTCATTCCATTTCGGGGTGTGGTCTACCGTAATAACGTCACTTATGTTGGCAAAGTCGACCCGGACTGACCTGATCCTGCCGACTCGACCTAAGAATTGAGCACGCCTAATAATCAGGCTCAAATGGCGACAATTCGAAAGACCCGAGTTTAGGTACCAAACCTTTATCGATCAACTATCATGGTAGAGACCGTCAGTCCAACCTTCATACTTACCCGCCGCCTCTGATAGACCCTTTGCTTTGTTCCTCATGCCTGCCACGACCTTCCTGTGTAACGGGAACCGTGTTGGCGAGTCTTCGAACCGGGACAGCTTTTCGATCACGACCGCAGCTTTCGCGACGTCGCCATCGAACGGCTCTGTCGAAGCAAGGAACTTGCGAACCTGTGACCCACGCAGAGCCGGGTCTGCATATGCAGGATGCTGAGGCGCAGCATGATAGTTGCTCTGCGAGATCTCGGTTCGGTACGGGCCGGATTCGAGGATCGTGACCTTGTAGAGAAAATGGACAAGTTAAAACGTGACCAGGGTGAATGAGAAAGTGGACGCCAAGTAACCTTGATGTTCCACGCTGGATCGAGTTCGTCTACAAGACATTCTGTGAGACCTTCCAGGGCTAGAGACAGCTGGATGAGCTTCGCACTCAAAGACGATCGATCGCCGGTGACCTGCCGGACTTTCTGTTTCCAGAACATCAATCAGCGTTATACCAGGATTAACGTAGGACCATACGAACGAAGCATTGTAGAACGCACAGGCCGCACGGCCCCCGTGGACTAGTCCGGAGGAAACCTGCAACAACCTCCTCCCTATTGGCTTATTGACCTCTCGAAAGAATCGCACAGCTTCTTTGGTTATGCGAACCGCACCCCAGAAGTTGACATCAAGTATCTCTCGAGCGTCTGCCTCGTCCAAGGACTCGACTTCACCTACGATGCTCATACCCGCATTGTTGAACACAACGTCAATTCTGCCAAAGGCCTCTTCAGCCTTTGTAAAGGCGGCGATGATGTCGGCGTTGTTGGTCACGTCCACCCTGACGACGAGGAGCTGAGTGTGGGAGTAGCGTGTTGTCAGGTCGGAGAGGACCTCGGGTTTGCGGAGCGTGGCGACAACTTTGTGTCCGATCTTGAGCAGATACTCGGTCATAGCGAAACCAAAACCAGACGAGGCACCAGTAACTGTAGTGTATGATGAATGTTCACTACGCGAACGGGAATAAAGCTATGAACGCACTGAACCAGATCTTGACGTCGAACATGATTGTTACTCGGAGCGAGAAGTACATTTGCAGGGGTGTTAACTGGCGCTCAAGCTTTTCATAATGCACTTGGGACCATGCGGCGAGCTAACGAAAATAGTATCAATCAGTCATCAAGATCATCATCTCTAACCAATTTCGTGCCAGAAGCGGACAATTATTACCATACATCAGAGACACATGAGCAAAACCGTATGGCACTGAAGTCACCCCCTAACGAGTGAAACATCATAATACGATCACAGGGCTTGCGCATATTCATTAATTTGTCGAATCGCCACTGGTTTCCCCGTATCGGAGTGACAAGTGTCCAGGTTCAAACGAGCGGCGCGAACTTAATACACGTATGGGATAATACGGAAGGGGACGAGCTGTTTGTACTTTTCCCAGTCTTTTCCATATCTGCAATGAGTGTCGGTCAAATCACGTCAGAACGAAAAAAAAAATTGACGAGACACGCACTTCTTTTCACAGTTCTCGTCGTCCCTCCTCTGCCGATGAATGAGTAATACCGCAAAGTAGGCGACGTAGAAATACGTGATGGGAGTCTCGAATCCCGTTGGGAGAGACCATGCAAATGCCATGAGGAGGTCACCGCTGTGAAATAAGGAGTAAATTAGCAAAATCTTTTCCAGAAAAATAATTTAAAACTGTACAAATAGTTTGGGTGGCGTGATCGCCCCCACCAGCCCGACGTGAGCAACTTGGATCCCTTCTCCGTCGTCATGTATTTTAAGTCTATTTCCCTGATCGTCAGTTACCGAAACCGTCACAGAAGACGACCACTCACTCTTTGGGTTCTTGCCATTTCTGAAGTCATTCTTCTCCCCATTTGCGTCTCTGAAGATCCAATAACCGAGGGCATTGACAGCCAAGATGCCGATAGTGCTCGCAACACCGAGTTCTACAGGTCTGAAGACAAGGTAACGTGCTTGGAGGGAGTATACAAAGGGTACCCAGGTAAGGTCGCCAACAGAGAGCATGAATCCGAACCCGTCGGTCGTGATGTCCATGGTTGTGAAAACGGCTGGCTGTAAGTGGATTAGTACATTGCAGTGAAAGGAGACGATCAGGGTCACTCACCTCATTGTATAAGCCATCTGCGACATAGAAACTCTGGAAGGCAAGGACGAGCCACATGCTCCACGTGACGTTTTCCCAACCACCATGCCTCGCGGCTTGCGCACAGACCATGCTAATGTCGATGAGAACCCAGAGAATGAGCCCGGGACGGAGCTCGTTAAACGACTTGATGTCGAATGAGCCAATAGAGGGGTTCAGTTCGCGACCGATGTAGAACTGAAAGAACGTCAACGTCAGATGTATTGGGAGGAAATATGAGAAACAAAACGGACATCATAGATTGGGTTACCGGAGTTACCGCCAAGTGCCAGCAACGCGCCTTCTCTGAAAGAACCAGCATACACCGCCAACCCCTGTATGATGGACACGATGAGGGAAGCGGTAAGGAAACCGAGCCATTTATCGTAGATAAAGGTGAATGACCCTGGACCATAGCGGGTGATGTAGCCGGTGGTGATGCCCAGAGCGAGGAGGAAGGTCGAGAACGCTGTACGACACGGGACAATGAGTCAACTGTCGATGACACTTTCACGCAGTAAAACGGTGAGAGATACCATTGATCTTGTACTTTTTTTTCTGCCCATTTCTCATTGTGGCACCTTCTATCCAATCTCCCGGCAAGACAGCCCAAGCAACGACACAGAAAGCATACCAAGCCAAGTAAATCAACGCGGCTTCCGTGTCCCACATACTGGCCCACCACTGCTTGCTGGTAACGGATTCCCGTACATGCGCAGCCAAGAGAGAGGGGGAGAGGACGTAGGAAGGTGGACAAGCACCAGCAGATTCGGAGCAACCAAAGTAGAGGAGGTAGGTCATGATGGGTACACCCACAGTGATGAGGAAGGCCCCAGGCGGGCCCAAGAACTCGTAGGTGGTCGTGCGCGGGTTGAGCAAGTCATTTTCGGGTTTTGTCTTTGTCGAGGACATGTCTGCACAACGATGGCGACGGCGACGAGGATGTTGGTGTTCAAAGTTGCGGATATGAGCCCCGTGGGAACTTTCCCCAAATGGTCGAATTGCTCTCGTACTCGCGTATGCACACCGGAAGAAAAAACATATCTACCTCTCTGACGACCAAGTACTCACAGTGGGTCACTGGTGCTATTTACCCGGACCACCAAAGGGGTCGGGTAATAAGGATACAGTAGCCTGAGGGAAAGGGAACTTGAAGGGGTGGAAAGTAGGGTTGTCAATGGCGTCGAGACGTTCGTTAGCAAGAATGCTTCGGCGTGTTACAATCCCCAATTGAAGTGATTGGGTTGCCCTGTCCCTTCTCCAGCTCGTGCGGCCCTCTCACGCAGGTGTCACGTTCCGCTATTAACGAGTACTGGTATAGCGTGATAGGTGTCTTGAGGCGTCAGCGACTCTGAGATGGTTAATCTGGTGGGGATCCGGCACTTAGTACTTGCTAACCAGGTCGGGCGTTATACACGAGTCGACATATCACTGAGTGTCGATCTGAACCGCCCGATCTCAGTGGTAAGTTAGCTCGGCAAGAACGGCACCGCATTTACGTCCCAAAGAAAATGTGAGACGTCCTAGGCATTTTGGCCAAAGCCGATGCACCAGTAAGGCGCGTTCCCGCTGGGCGTATCGCGGACACAGTATCGAGAAGTGTCCGCATCCTCCTTTTCGGTTGCCAGTCTGTATCTTCTGGCCGATCTTGGATATTAATAAGTGGCTGAAACGAGGTGATTCTGGCCGCCGCGCAGCATAGTCAAATTCTTCGCAGAAGCTTGTTGTTGTGAATGGAGATATCAGCGCCGAGATGCTGACTTGAGAGGTGTCTCAAGTAGGTACCTGGGAGGCGTTTCCGAGGACTTGTATATTGCTCGTCGCTGGCGGCTTTTTTCGCCTCCTCGGGGGCTTCTCGTTTCCTTCTACCCCTTTAAGACCCGCGATCTCAAAAGTTACCGGGGCAGCTCAATGCAATGGGGACTGCATCTGATCCTCTTGGACTTTACAGTCCAAACGCCGGCTTTGGCCTCTATCTCAACCACATATCCGTGATAAGCCGGTGTTTCAAGACTCATACAATGGCTGCCGATTAGATGATACGACACACCTTGTTTTGACGTATTAGGTTCATTTACGGCTCGTCATCCCACGAGCACAAGTCTATCCACCCCGCACCTCCACCATCATGCGTGTCCACTAGTGTGGCGCAAGCGCCTTCCCTCTCATCGGAGTTGCCACCTTTTCCACGTCCCTGCACGTCAGACTGAATCTTGTCTGCCTGTGCAGTGCCCCTCCGTGGTGCAGGACGTCGCTCATATGCTGTGCCCGGACTGTACGCCAGTTCGATAATACGACCTCATCCCCAGAAGGACGTCGTAATCTTCCGTCGCCCAAAAACACGTCCTGCGTCGCCTCGTCTATTCCGTGCAAGTGCGAGGTATACAGATCGCCAGTCGTAATGATGACGCTCCGTGGCTCAAGGAATACGGAGAGAACCGGCGTCGGATGGATGGCTCGTCCCGAACTCGGGTGTGCGACATCGTAGGCCGTCCGATCGCCCTTTGAGTTGTGGGCGTAATAATGGAAGACGGTATGCGAACCCAAAGACAGGGTTCCGACCACAGGATAATACAAAGGTCCGTCTTCATGGGGCTTGAATCAAAAACAATGAACCGATGTGATCGCAATATATCCTGTTTTCTCACCATTATGCCTTGTCCGGGAAGATACTGTGCAGTGGTCTCGTCAACGCACCATGTGATGAAGCGCGTGCACACTACTAACCTCATTGAGGATAACATGATTAGGTTCTTTGTGCGCGGAGAATTCGAACGCTTTAGTCTCCCTCAATTGTCCTATGACGTTAGGACTAAAGCCCACTTAGCTAACAGACGACAGCTCCCAGAATGGGCTCACTATGAAGTTAAGAATGGTGGCATCTGCTTGCGGAACAGAACGTTGTTTTGTAAAATTTCACCGCCTAGCGAAAAACGTATGGCTCAAGCTCAAGCTCCGGAAGGCCAAAGCACGCCACAGCGAAAGAGATGCTCACCCCACAGTTGCAGTCTAGAAAAAAAGGAAACGCACAGTAACGAACGAACCAGGCAAGCATATACACGGCGATTCTTTACCTGCGATTACCCAGCGTTTTCCATGTGGGCTTGGGTGATTCGTCGATCTGACCACTCGGCGTCAGTGCGCTGAGCCTGATATGCGACGACAGAGTCCGTGTGATTGTGTACGACTCCGTTCGCGTCATCATGTATAAACTTGCCTTGCGGAGCAGGTACCCCTCTTCTTCGACGGTGATGAAGTCCGGGATGTAATACGCGGCTGCAGGGGCGGCGGTTACGAGGAAATCGTTCGAAAGGGCAGTTCCGCGTTGCCAGTGCATACTAAATTTCGAAGGCTAATTGGCGATGCCGTGCCAGCGAAAATGACAGCACGGTGACGACAGGTTGACAAGTTGGCAAGTGTAGTAATAGATGGGGTCCTTGGGCAACTCGATCCCACGACGCGGAACAGCTTGCCCTGATTGGTTATGAGGCCTCGAAGTTCCGGGCATCACGCCAACTGCTCAAGCGCTCAAACACATGCCACACTTACGAACAAAGCTGAGTTTTATTTGATGCTCGAGACCCACGCGCTCATCACTACAGCATTCCCGTCCTAGACCGTTTCTCATCTCGTGATCCGTTCCATAAACTATCTAACGCAGATCGGGTTCTCTCCAAAAAATTGTATAATGATCATGTTCTCTCGTTCTCAAATTAACTGATCTCAATCAGTCCCTTGTATCCAGGCAAGTTTTGTGGTTGACGATGCTCCGAAACCAATGAACCACTCCATTCCTTATCCATTTCCTCTCGCTGATTAAAGCGCGCTCATCCTATCCAGAGAAGGAGCATGTAGTGATGATCAGTACATCGTTCCGCAAGGGGAATAACTATTATCATTCATTCCCCAGATCGATCCGACTTTATCGCAGCGGACCCGTTCTCACACGGGAGTGCGCGACGCCGTTCAATCTTCGAGGCCATTTTCGATCTCTATCATCCCCATTAATCTCATTCCTTCTACTAAAGGTCGGGGAGATCCTTGTGCACCATGTGCCTTCGTCAACGTTTCACACATGGTCAGTATATGTAGTTGGTCGCCCAGTTATCGGGTCCACACAACAACATGTGTACGAATCCCATCAATCCCCAGATAGTCGCCAACGAGGCTGTGGATGAGTGGATATGTAAATCTACTTTCCCGAAGACTGAGATGCTTAATGGCTTACCTCCTCTTTTATGAGCCGAAAACCCGAAGTAAGCGTCGCGGAACGCTCGTGAGGACACCGCATCCCCCTCCCTGTCCGCGGTAATGTGCCAAGCGACAGACGCGAAATTGAAATAAAACACAAGATCCGTCACCATCTTCCATTCCGTTCGCTTGTTCAGTTAGTTTTTCTCTGCAGTTCGACTTGGCCGCGTTGGGGTACAGAGTGGTATACCATTTATAACGAGATGAACGTGTGACGAAGGGGCATCGCAGACCTGAGGTCCGTGGCGGACTCACTGAACAGACTCTGGGCCAGTGGCTGTTCTAGATCATTGGTCATGATCCAATCACCAGGTGCCATTGTGCCAAACATACCGGTCCCATCGTAGTCCCAAAAACTTCTTCTGGCAGCGAGACCAAGAAGGATTTCGGTCTTGCATAGCCTCTATCTTCTGTGGACAAGTCGCCGATAACGGAGTTCGGCTTCTGGTTGGGGCCGTGATGTGGGAATGGAACATGCAGGGACGTTGGTAGGGCTTGTAATCACATATCACTGTAGCTGGTTCGGTCACGGTGGTTCCTAATTTACATTAGCGCAAAGTCCCTGACGCGCGTCGGGCTCAAGCGCCGTCTCGCCTAGATTGAAGGATAAATCGCAATCAATTAATGGTCCGAGCATATTTCAAAAATCCGAGGTGATCGTGGATGCCGCCATCTTGGCGGGCCAAGCAATAGGCGGATAACTCAATCGCGCGACTGTATAGGTCTGCCAGTATTAATATTATGCAATGTGATTATGCGATGTAGGTATATAGTCACATCTACGAAGCATTTACCCGCGGCTTCTGATCCGAATTAAGACTTCCATGCTCTGCCTGGAGGGAACGCTAAGCCCAACAGGGTAAATGGAGCGGTCCCATCGCGTGAACGGACCCATTAACCTGGGCGGGCGCGACCGGAAGCAAAGAGATGCTGCAAGAACGACTTGGAAAAAAATGCATTGGGCTATTTTTGCTGCTCAGCGGATCTGGCGAGGACGTGAGCAAAAGCGGGGTCTGATGGGGAGCGGACTTTTCCAACAGAAAAAAGTGTGGTGACGTACACTGGTACGTAGACACACGGATAACCGCGACGATTGCAATTGCTGCAGCTCGGTCGACTGCCGTCGCACTTGAGCTTCCGGCCTGACCGACGGATGAAGGACGATGATGAAACGAGGTCACTGAGTCCGAGTCAAGGTCAGGGTCGGATGAAGGACATACCTCGACAGAACTGACACGCCATCGGGGTCCTTCGGGGTACTCTCGGTGCATCTTCGGCTGCTGTCTGGAGGTTGTATTGGGGATGCATTGGCTAGAGGCAGCGTCATGAAAGAGTGGATATCCTCGGGGGAGAAAGGACGCACTCGAGACATCAGGAGTATAACACAGAGACTGCGCTTGGCGAGGATGGAACGGCAGCACAGCGTCAGCCAGGTAAAATAGGGAGGGGTGGATGAGGCGTTGATGGATCATGCGGACGGGCGCAATTTATGCTGGAGAGAGAGGGGTAGTCCATCGCTAGCGGACGAAACGTCGTAAAACATGGCGAAATACGTATTTCCTGGGAAGTCTGTACAGCCTGACGAAACGCACCTTATAGACTACCTCGGTTGCGTTATTTTAGAAATGGACATAGAGAGTACATATTAACGAAAAGTCAAATGCTAGAAATAGGAAAGAGGAGCAAACTAAGATCTGGGGGCGCCGGTGCCGTATCGGAGATATTTTCGTTGCGCGCGAAAGCGAAGCCGCATCTGGTTCCATCTGGAACGGCATGCTATCTGGCCTAGGTCACATCCGACGCACACAGTGATGGGCCATTGAATCACGAGCATCACGGTGTCTGTAGCAGTGACATTGGCATCATAAGGGGTAATCAAAGTTTGAACGCGATTACCGAGTCGCGATCTCTGCGCGTCACTCGCGGGATAAACTCACCAGAATGTACAAGCGTCAATTACACACTGTTATAGCGAAGACTGGATGCGGTCACGGTATCCTTGACGTGGTTTATTCCTGCCCTATTGCTTGAACCTCGGACTTGGTCAAGCAGTATGAACGTGCTGACAACCACTGAATGGCATGCGTGCCCTGTACTGCTGAGCCGAGTTGATCAGCCTGTTAGAAAGGCGAGTGTCAATCACCACATCGCCGTCCGTCAACTACCCAGGCGGCGGCGGCGGCGACTACGTAGACAAACCGTCTATGACGAATGACAAGAGATTGTTTAGGACGACAAGACGGCACGGTGAACTTCGGGGAGTGACGGCATGTAAATTTCCTGTCTTCCTGTCTTCTCTGTCGCTCACACGCAAACTCATTCCTTTTCATACACGTACATATAACGCGCCATCCTGAACCCACAGAGTTCACTGTAACCTACTATCACGTCAGTTATATAGGAATTTGTGTCACATCCACCGAGGTCTCCCGTCTTAAACACATTCGTCGTCTTGGTTCATTCTCATGTGAATGCCCTTAGGACGCCTCGTAGATTTCCGGTCGATACTTTCACAAGACAGATGCCAAGATGCAATTCGGATCTGGGGGGCCCAGTACGTTAAATTCCACCCAATTTCGCGTCCCTACACCAGAGATATGAGGAACCCCGAGACGTCCGATAATCTCCTGTCGGATGGTACGTCCAACGTCCTTCCTCAGGCCATATAAAGATAGATTGACGATGGTCTAAGGGTCGCTCCGTGCTGCGGAGCGCACTGCACCCATGGCGCGAGTTTTGCACCATCGCGTCATGCTGACTGCACAGTGGTGAGCTCATCGTGCAATTGCTCCTAAACGTACAACCATCCGAACAGTGGAGCGCGCACCTCGAATTCCCTATAGACTGGCTGTAACCCTTCTCCTGCTGCGCGCTTCTCTCCGCCGAACACTCCAGAGCGATCTTCTTCCAGATCTACATACCAACATACCTCTCAATTGCGTCGCGACACCTCGTTCCACATGTTTTGATGATCAAATTTACTCAAGTCTCGCGTTCATAGCGCCCGACCACTTTCCCACGCAGAACCAGGGCTTTAATCTGATATCGATTCCAACTATTCCCTTCTCGGCCATTGTGCTCCAAGGCCAAGATACTCCTTTCCTATCCTACACTCGATCGACCTTTGGGCAGTTTCGTCCCAGCTCCACGTGGCGGTTCGTGCGATGTGACACTGCCCCCAAGCTCACGCACATATGTTTTTCTCGCGGGGTTCCTCGGAACATGCGTACCTGGATAAGATACACCGCTCGTGTCATCCTTGAACGCGCACGGTTTACACCGGTGTGTGTGGGGAACCCCACCTCTCCCGGCGACCCAGACCCAGATGGGGAGCGCGTTAGGCGTCTTCCGTGGTCGGGACTCAGACTCGGCTAATATTGCGATTGGGCTTCTCCCTAACCCAGGTGAGTCCGCCCATGTTTCAGTTACAGTACGCGCATCGTTCCATCCGGCGATGTCGCGCGCGCGGTATGTCGCGAATTGACCGTGATGCGGCATGGGTTCCACGGACGTGTACGCGCACACCGCCGGCAACCCATAACTGGCCGGTTGGCGTTCGTCACCTCCGATACGAGCATCACCTGTTGTTCGTCGGCTACCCTAGAGCCGGCCAGCAGGGGTGACGCTTGCTGCCCTCCACGTGCTGTCAGCGATACCAAGGACATGACAAAATTGTAGCCTATGGACGTTGTTCGCCAAGTGGCTCTTCAAATTTCAAACCCTGGTCGGAATGGCGATGTTCTTTCGAGCCCACATCGCATCTGCCCACTCATCTGCCACTTCGACCTCAACACGTGTCTCCAAGGGGAATCGGCATACACAGGCCACGTCGTAAACCATTGGATACAGTATGCCGCAATCACTTAGTACTATCCTCTACCCCCTTTCGGCACCTACCCCCCTTTCGGCAGTCTACTAAATACACAACACTTTCAACATTTTACTTCATCCATTGTAGTTCTTGTACTATACCTACATCTGCGAATTTGAACAAACAAAAAATATTCAGTAGCTCTCTTAATCGTGAAGTTGGCCTTCGTCACGCTAACAATCACTCACGGAACATATGTTGAAGCGGAGCTTCAAATATGGCCACTTACCGCAAGCAGCCTGTCCACGTTACCGACCGAGGCCGGAGTTCGAATCTAGCACCGTGACAATCTGTGACAATTCGTGACATCTGTGACAGGCGAAGGGTAGTACAAGTGGTTGTGTTGATGTATTCATTTCGTCTCGATACATGCCATGCGTAGATCCAAGCAAATTATCAGGCGTGTGGATACGAAAAAAAAGATAGACGAAGGAAAAACATGAACGTGCATGGGTGGCGCGTGTATCAGCTACAAGTACAGATGGGTGAGTAATGCGAGTTAGTGCAGCTGTGATTCCGTAGGACGAGAAAGAACACGTGCGTGGGAGGTAGCTGTGAAAGAATCGAAAGCGGGATATGGGGGGCCCTAATAAATAAAACGAACGGGGCAAACGAAACCTGCGCGAGAAAGATGTAATAACCTCACGAAAATGGATAAATCACCTCGAAAGAGTGACCAGAGCATGGAACCAATTGACGGAGTTAGTCAGGATTTTCCCTTTTTCCGTTCTCTACCAACACCGCCAAAGGCTTCCCGGACAACCAACCAGAGGGCAGTGGACGAGACAGTGTCCTTGATCTCTTCTGCGGTCAGCACGAACTCGCCCGTATTGGGCGCCGTCGTCTTGCTGATGCCTTGTGCGGTCACGAGACGACGTCGAACCACGAGGCGCGCGACTTCAATATCAGGTAGCGGGAAGGGCATCTTGAGCAAACCGACGACTTTGGGGTGATGTGGCGTAGGTGAGAGGGTGGCAACCTTGAAACGAATAACGTCTTGTATGCCATTCCGGTGGTGTTGTAGTGATTGTCCGAGGCGTTGTGCGGTCACTGCACACGTCCAGGGTGTCTCTGAGTCCTCAGGGTCACTCTCTTCGCCAGAATCCTCGGCGTGTCGATGCGCACTGCTGCTAGCAGCTGTATCTGAACCAGAGCTATTGTGTGAGATGATGGAAATTCGTTGATCGCATGCGTCTAGACTGAGAGCTTGAGGTGCAAGCCGAGGTACCGTGTTACTCAGTACCCGACGAGTAGGACTAGGACTCTCGCGAGAGTTCGAGCTCTTATTTGCACGTGATTTGCGAGCACTCCCCTTCTTCTGCTCCCTGGACCACTCGAAACGAACCTCGATATGAGGCGTGTTAGGAACATTCGCATCGCGTGCACCGACGCTGAACTTGCCCATCACGCCATTTAAAACGCTAGCATCACCCCCCTTGAGCCACTTTCGGACGACCCAAACGTATTTGGTGGGGCGGCCTCTGGGATTACTGACAGGTGGATAGAGAGTGGAGTAAACGCCGAGGACGGCTGTTTGAGATGTGGCGGAACTTGTGAGGGACGTGGATGGCCAGGCATCGTGGAGGTGAGGAGTATCGGGCTGTGAGGGAGGGGCTTCGTCGGAACAGCGAGCACTACGGAAAAACGGAGAAGGCTGAGGGGAGGTAACCTCATCGGGGAGAGGAACTGCAATGGACAATGGTGAAGGTGTACCCTTTTTCTTGAACATCCTGGTGAACAGCTTTTTAGTTGATCGCTGAGGCTGCATGTCTGGCGGTGGAAGTGGCGGTGCGAGGGTTAAATTAATAGTGGGTGTGGGGAAATGGACCCCTGAGGGGGCGTGGCTGGTATTGGGGCGAACTGGGGAGACTGGACGACGAGAGGGGAATGCACCGGGAGTGGAGCCAAACTCGCGGAGCGAGTCATCGAGGCTGGCACGAGCACTGATCGACGCAGCATGGGAGCCATTTGCGCGGGTCGAGCGACGAACCTCGATCGGCTCGAGAAAAGCGAGTCCGATCACTTCCAGACCGCGCTTTGCAAATTTAGCAACCTTGGCATCTGTGCCTGCATCCAGGATGGTTGTTGGTATTACGGAATGAACGTTTAGATTATAGAGGGGAATAATCATGCGACGACCCGAACCGGAGGTGGAAGTGGATGCGAAAGAGGATACAGAGCCGGCCGAGGTATAGCCTGAGTGAGCGGAAGCCTCTGAACCGTTCGAATGTGTGCGTCTGAGGTCGGTACCGAGGTCATCGGGGGAGGAATCCAGCGCTTGCACGGGTCTATCGTTACGGGACTGTGGGGGGACAAGCTGGACCTGGAGGCTGAGTGGTTGTGCGGACTTTGATGGGGGAGGGCGGACGATGATGAATGCCTGTCGGCGAGGTGAGAAGTGGAAACGGAGTGGAGGAGAGGACAAACTTCGTTTGCATGCTTCTCCTTCTTCTCCTTCTTCCGCGGTGGGTCGACGACGGGTACAACGGGGGGCGGCGTTGGGGGCGGGGGGGAGGCCTCGGGGGGGCGCGCGCCCTGTGAGACCTGCTGGAGGACGGAGGGGAAGAGAGCGGACAGCGACGCGAACATGAAAGACCAGGACGACCAGCAAAGTGGGCTTATGTAGGATATCATGTCAACATAAGGAAGGTGTTTACCACGCCCGCTGCAGTGACTGCGGCTCCAGGGCTGATGTCATCGCCTACTTGACATCGGCGACAAATACTAACATTAGTCAGCCCCTCCATCCTGCTCCTCGATCATGTCATATACTACTACATTCCGAACGGCCCGCACCACAAGTTCACGACGTGTCGTCTATCCGGTTTCACTACGGGATGGCCACCGCCACTAGGTGCTTTCTCTCCTTCGCTGTCAATGCGGTGTTCTGACACGTAATTAGGTAATGGTTGCCGAAATCACTGGTTTTAAAGCCTCTCTTACGTAATCACTTTTTGAGTTGTAACAGCCCGAGTCATACTCTGGTATCTACGAGGGACTTCACTCACCGACCACAATCTGACAATGGCAGCGGGCTCGACCATATCTAATACTCGTCAGACACAGCTCAGACCCACCTTTAACTCGTGTGCAGCCGGTGGCGCAGTAAAGTTCGTCTTTACAGCCACAATGTTCGTCGCTGCGAATCCA
Organism: Hortiboletus campestris; assembly: GCA_038090935.1. Taxonomy (NCBI): domain Eukaryota; kingdom Fungi; phylum Basidiomycota; class Agaricomycetes; order Boletales; family Boletaceae; genus Hortiboletus; species Hortiboletus campestris. The sequence continues at coordinate 35,424 of JBBPNN010000152.1, forward strand.
TCCATCCCGCCCCATGCAAGCTGGCATCGTCGCGGGTGCAACATACGGGATGAAGTGCTCTGTCTGCGGCATCTCTGCGTCCACCTGGATCGCAAACGCGAGTGGCTGATAGGCTCCCCATTCGCATTCAGAGATGCGACATATGTCGTAATCGCGATGTTCCCTGCCTGTCCGATTGTGTTGAAATTCTAAAACACGTAGTACCGGTACGCCCTGTTCGGAGACGCACGTCAATCCTTCTTGTAAAAATGATATGAAAAGAAATATCGCCAGACACGGAGGGCCCTGTGCCTGGGGTAAAGCTCGTGCCGTTGTTACCCGTACGCGGGAGGGGTGTGATTTACCAGACAGTGTCCGACCGTACCCGGGAAGCTCTCCATCCATGTGCAGACGTATTGTTTGTCGTATGCACCTAGATTTCGATCGAGATCATACTGCCACCCTTGACAAATCCTGTCAGACCGAGTCAGTGCCAACGTGCGGTGGATATGAAGGGACTCAGGCTCGCCTGTAAAGTCGCTCGCCGGGATGGTATGGTTTGCCCAGCGGACGTTGCATTGGTGTTGACCACCGCAGCCTCGGCACCCCTGACCTGGCTCCAGTCCTTCACACTCACATACACCCGTTGTTCGGGCGCCGACGGTGAAATGGACCCACTCGCGAGTGAAAGGTCTAGCCAGCTGACGTTCGTCATTATGCTGAACGTGAACTGCTGCGGTCCGCCAGCACTAATGTCGATGTACCGATTCTGGAACCATGGTCGGGTTAGGACAGCTGCGCTCTTATACACAGTTGTTCGTGTTGTCGCCAGGTGTCTGCGTACAGGGGTCCTCTCAGCTCGCGAGATCATCGGCTCCCGTGAACGGTGACCTACCAGGCACCGAGGCTTTGCTCAGGGACGATGCGCATCACACCAGCAAGATTTGCGCGTAGGTGACGGATGGTATCCTGTATGCGGAATTTGAGCGCTGGTATTCGGGAGCGTCATCGGACTTCCTGCATTGGCTGCTGCCAGTAATAGTTAGTCTGGTGACCAGACCGTCTATGAGGCAAGCCGTCGATAGACGTCACCAGACTAAGTAGTAGTACATGATATGACTCTGGTCCATCATGCTTTGCAAGATTGAGGGTCAGCGAAAGCTCGTGCTACGTCATTATCACATACTGATTCCATTTTCCTGCAGGTGAGACGCGCTTAGAGCGTTAGTAGATAAGCTATCGCACCACGGAGCTCGCCGTCGAGAATAGTGCGGTACTCGAGCTCTAGGTCGTCATCTACCTGGAAAATGCTACCACCTTGCTCGCATGGTCGTTTACGCTCAACCTTGCTTGCGACGCATGCAAATTGTTCTACAGAACCCGACGGATGGGTCACCAGGCCACAACGAACGCACGCGCTCGCATACGCACCAGCCCCGCATATATCCACATCGTCGCGACAGGATGATGCACGAGCTCAAAGGATTCCAGCTGCATCTCCGCAGGCACTCTTTGACAAATCGCCGTCGACGCGTTCAACACCGTGTCCCAATCCTGGAGCATGATCTCCGTCTCGCGGTATTTGACCAGACTGTACGTTGCCGCGTTCAACATCTCCAACTTGCGCCTCGAGGTGTACCTGGTCATGTTCTCGTTTGCGAGTTGGAATCGTAGAGGGCAAATTCACGTTCAAGGCCCCAGCTGTAGACAAAGGTGTCGAGAGTGTCCAGGGTGTCCGGGGTCCAGATGGAGGCGTTCAACTTCAATCCAGCCGCAGGTGACGAAGACTCGGTTTGCATTCGTAGTACGGCTTGAGATCGCCGACTTTGAATCCAAATACGGACAGCGTTTCGGTCGACAGCAAGAGATATTTGATCATGTCCTTTTCATCGTGTTCAGTCGCACGGAAACCAGTCACCTTGGCCATTTGAGTCGTCTGAGACGCATTTTCAGTTGAGAGGTACGTGTTAGATGCACCAGATGCCTCACTGTTATCCACTTGTAATCCATGGGATCACTGACCTAAAAAAAGAATCAGGTCGCCGACGAGCGCGTAAACATACGACTCCGACATAGTCGCACTGTCGACGAATTCGGTCAGTGACTACACGGACGCATACCCCGGCGGACATACGTGATAGTAGACTCCAGCACCACCCGCCGTTCTGTTACGTTCGCTGTACACTGGATAGCGTTCAACATTGATGAGACCCATGATCCGTCTCTGTACCCCCGTGTCAAATGAAACGCATACTTGTCGTCTGGGACTGGAGATCAGCTTCATAGTAACCAAGAACCTCTTTGTCTAATGACGGAGAATCACAACAAGCCTTGTGAAAACTCTCCAACGCACGAACATCGACGCAGAGTCACCATATTTGTGGGATCGTCGTGATGTCCATTCCACTGAACGCGTTGCTCAGAATCTGTCGCTGGTCCGAAATGACCTTTTGGAGCAACGCCACGTTCGTCGTTGGCAACATGGCCACTGTCACCTGCAAAACGTGACGCGGTGGTCAGGTTAGCATCGCAAAAACAACCAATAGCACGCACGGTCGCCCGCGCCTCTCATGCCAACAGTATAAATGTTCTCGAACGATTTGCCACGCTCCGCACCGACCGCCCAGAAATTATAAATGTTCGGTCAGTTGACGCTGTAATCCCATGGACCCGAGCGGAAGATATCCCATTCCATGCAGTGTAACAAGACGACGACTGAGCAAAACGGTCTCGCGTGAAAGACACGGGATGCGACGTTACCTGGCATAGACAGCACGATAGGCTCCTCATAGCTATCGGCGATGATTTCAACACGCGAACGAAACGTCATGTGCGTACGACGTACATCGTGCCCATCACAATACCGTAAAAGTCTGCCCAGTATTGCTTCAATGGACCGTCGATGGCGAAAGCGCTGTTCGCGTCCAAGTAAGACTAGGTGGGTCGATACTTACCCGTCTTGCGCATGAACCTACACCGCGTGGCTGGCACGCCGGATGGACTGAGTTCATTGATCTCCGAGTCGGCATACGCAGAAATGCTCACCGGGCTACAAACAGTTTGCCTTGAATCTCAACATCAATTCAAACCTGTCGAAAAAGTCACTATGTTTAGGTCCAATCACAAAGCAGGGTTGACCTGGGATCATGTACGCACGCTTTCGTGTAGAACATAGAGTTGAAAAGAAAGCCAGTGTGGTACGTGCCAGTTCCGTTCGAGAATTTCTTCATGGCCCAGTTCTGGAGTGCAGACTGTTCATCGTTGAAGAAGATGCCCCTGTACTTGACCGTCGGAGACCCATGCGCACATCCAGATGCCGCCACAAACAGCGCAGAATGCTGCTTGATGGGTACGTCGGCCAACCTATACGAGTACGCAACTCAGGTGGACAGAAACGGCTCAACGCTCAACGACATACCAGAACCGCGGAGAAACGTCTTATCACCGAGTCCGAGGAGTTTCGTCAAAGGTCTGGTCAGCGTGGGAGGTGGTGCCGAAAGGGAGCCTACTCACCAAATTGTTCAGAGTAGATCGTCTTCCGTTCGTCTGCACCCTATCATCACGTATGCGCTCTGAACGCTCGGGAAAGGCCCGGAGACCACTCGGTCATGGACGCTCCGCAATGTCCTTCGATCGGGGATACATTCAGGTTCGTCTGATTCACAACAGCATGGATCAAAGGAGACTGCCCGAGAGTGCCGACAAGTATAGGATGCGTATTCGATGGGACAGACATCGAAGCGTGAAGACAACGTAAGATTGTTCAGCGTTGGTAACACGCCCGTGACCCTTTCGACGTCTGCCCCAAAGTTCGTTGTCGCAAGCTGGGCGCCACCCCAGCCCTCTGAGGAGTAATAATTAATTGCCGCCCGACCGTTTGAAACAATGGCAAAGTCGGATGAACTCGAGGTCGAATTGAAAGAGAGACAGGTCATATGCCCGATGGCATGGGCACCGCCCACTAGGGCGGCAAGCCAAACGAAGGCCTCGTGGCTGAGCATAACTGTCTGAATGAAGGGGAAGTATCCTCGTTGCTTGGTGAGACGTGCATCGATGCTTTATGTGGGAACAGAAGTGTTCCTTATGGTCTCATGACGCGGTCATGTACCCATGGATAAACCTTGGCACCGCATAATGAGATTAACATCTGGCGCTACATTGTAAAACACTTCAAGAGTCTGGGAGTTCATTCGACTTACGGTCCCAAATAGGTGGGACGCTCCGAGCCCTGGTCCCGTTTGGATAAAAATGTTTTCCACCCCCAACAGTCAGAGTCTCCGCTTCTGAACAGGTTTCAAATACCCTTGAACAAGAGCCCCAACGAAAATCCTCAGCCAGACTTAGCTCAATTTTACCTGGTGGTGTCCCGTGCCCGGAAGCATGAATAGGGGAAAATGTATGGTGGGACTAATTGTGGCGTCAGCAACTTACTGCGCCTCAATACAAGACGCAGAAAACTTCGTACGTTGGATGTAGAAGATAAAGTCGGGAAAGTATTAGCACGAGCCTACAGAAAGACGATATAAGAGAGAGAAATGCAAGACATGAGCGGTATACATACGTTACTGTCCGGTGTGACTACTTTCCAAAGCGCCCATTGCTTGAGAAGGGCCGCTGTGATCTGTTGTTCCAGGCGTCTCATCATCGGCCAAGAATTCAGTCGCCGCCGGACCGTCGTCTTCGGAAAGTCGAATCTGTCCCTCTTGCGTGGTCCATGTTTTCAGTCTGAAGAAATGTCAGGGCCACGTCACGTCGCAAGCCCGAGATACTCACTGATGCGAGACGACAGCACGCAAGCTGCTTGCACGGCGCCACAAGAGATACAACAAGCTCAGTGTGCAGGTCGTTGCAAGGATGAGCAAGCCGATGTTGCCGATTGGCTCTGGCTTATTGCCCTCTCGAGGTTCTGTGAGCCGATGTCGAAGTGTGAGTAAAGCTATAGCGGCGATAGACGTAGACCTGACCTCCAGGTGCCATTGAGCTTTGAGCCTTGCCGACGTCAAATGTCGTTACAATGGATGGTGGTGCTGCGAAGCTGTGGTACAGAGTTGGGGTTCCGAACTCGTCGAGCATCCGTGCAACTGTGGCTGTTTCACATGACGCATGTAATTGTACACTCAACTCCTTGCATTGCAGTTGGGCTTGTCCTTTGTCCCCAAGGTACAGGGAGACCACGATTTTGTGCTGGCCAACTGCATATCATACAGCAATGGGCCTCTGCAATTACAAACCGGAAGGTAGAGATAACATAAGACTACAACTTGTAATCACAAGATATGATAACAGCAGTACAAACAGGAGTACGTCAGTATGGGTACAAGTGTGCGGTGTAGTTACAGTATGCGTGCGTCTAGCGAATGGCATTCTTACAACCAACTCCTTGTTCTTCATCCTTTGTCTGGCTTTCGGGTATAGCCCAAACCTTGAACATCTTGATAGTCTCTTCGGCAGGACTAACAGTAAATATGGAGCAACCGTCTGGTCCGATACATGAATGTGCGATGGCAGCACTGTGACCAACGACAGAGACAATCCTTTCGCAAGAGGGATATGAATGAACTGTCATAGAGTTCGTGACGGGAGTGACTGGTGCTTCCTTTGCTGAAGGAGGATAGTCATCGAAAGTTTGAGACCTCGTCCAGGACGAGCCGTGTGTGCTCAGTAGCTCTTTGCAGTGCGGCGACCAATGAAGCGAAGTAACGTTCGTGCACGTATTAATGACTAGCGGGGGGGAGACGGCTGAGAGTTTGTTGACGTCGAAGATTTGTATTGTACCAGCCGGGAATGTCCCACCAGTTGCTACAAGACCGCTCTGCCACGGGCTCCACGATATGGCCTATCAAGATCAGTTCAACGAGACCACAAGACCAAGGTGTCGAACTTTACCTTCACTGGTCCGTCATGCTTTGCAAGAAGTTTCTTGTCGCCAGACGTGAGGTAGTTGGTCGTGCGTTGATCCCAAATTTGAACAGTTCCTGAGTGATCCCCGGTTGCCAGATATTTGCCATCCGGCGACCACTTGACACCATGAACATGTCGTTTGTGGCCCCTCGTCTGTCGAATCTCCTTCGGAGTTCGAAGGTCAAAGAGTGACACCCGTCCGTCTTTTCTTCCGACAGCCAACACACACTCGTTCCAGTGCATACCCCCTACAGGGGATTTATCGTCCGACCAATCGGCGATCTGCGTCGGCGACAACGCATCCCAAACGCGAACGTTACCATTCGTCGTACCGAGGCCCAAGATGTGCGACTGGGGTTCGTCGCGCCAATCGATGCTGTGGACTGGGCCATCATCCACCGAGACGCGACATAAGTGTACGATCGCACGGGTTTCGAGGTTTTGGAAGTACACATCAGACTTAAATGCCACTCCGATGCAATTCGCTCGGGACCACGTCATGCAGAACGCGAACGGGTCCCGTGAGATACCGGGTCCGTCCAAAGCCATCACGAATTGCCTGCGAGCAGCCAGATTTGCTTTCGCTGAGACACAAGAAGTGGACCGAGGGACGTTAAAGAGCTCGGAAACGCTCCGGCGTAACATGGACCGAAGTTTTGTTTCGGATAGTGAAGCAGACCCCTCGGTGTAGGTCAAAATACGGTCATCTAAAAGGCCGAAGGACTTGGCAATGCGATTCGTGCGAGGGGTGGTGTGAAGGGGTATGGAGGAGGGAGACCGGACGGCCACGAATCGATCTGCCTGGGAGCAAGTATTGTGACGAACGTCCAGAAAAAGTGCAAGGGACAAGATATCACTTACGGCAGTCTCTTCTACGGCAAGCTCTGGTGTAGTGCCAGAGGCTCCAAGTTCAGCCTCGAAATCGAAGGAAGGAATAGAAACCCGTCTCCGCTTTCGGGTAGAGAAGGTATTCGAAAGCGTTGTTCTTGAGGGTGTACGTTTCATGAATGGCACTGCACATGCCTGACGAGGGGTGCTGGGAGGGACTTGATCACTGCAACTGGGTCAACTCGACAACGCGGGGAAGTCGTCTAACACTCAACGATGACATGATATTCGTAAATTCAAGTCACTGAAACAGCTGTGGGGGCGTGATATTAGTGGTATATGTCAGTGGCTTTGAGTTGTCGAGCGTACTATCTGAATCTGCTGTGCTTCCCCACGGTCTTTGTTTGATTCGCAGGTCGCTGCCAAACAACTCTGCACCAATCTGGAAACAACTTGGTACGATATCTACTGCACTTCATCGATTCATCCCCCACATTGTGGCGAGCAAAGTAATTATGCAGTCCCCACAGGGAGGTCTGTCAGAAGTTGGCGATGCACCAATTTCATCACGCCACCTCTCGTCACGGTTGACGTCCACAGAATAATGACCATTTAACGGGATCTAGCCGCTCTCATGTCAACCCCACAGGTCGGCTAGCACGCAGGTCACCGAACTGCGTCCCCATTCTTACTTGCTGACGTCCGCCACGTTCCGCACAAAACCAGTAAGAGAAATCGCTACCACAGAAAGCCCTGTGCGCCACAATGGAGACATTCGCCTCACGCGTTCCTGTGCACCCCCCATTCAATCATGGTCCAACCACCTATCTCCGTGACTTGACAGCATTTATCCTGGTTCAATGTCTAGCATTCGTACCTGTCCCTTGGTCGGGAGATGTTTTGTCTTGTGGGCGTGCTACCCATCGGAAGATGGAGCCGCCGGGTAGATGTCCTGCGCAAATTGCAACGCTTAGGAACTCCCTTGAAACTCGATCCGGCCCATGTAATTACGGTGATTCCAGCTTAATTGAGTCATTGGTTTTATTCTCCAAGTTTGCACGCAGCGAGCATTGTGAGGTAGGATGTCCCCTTCTCAGCATTTAGTCAACGCGCTACTTGGCCAGACCTCTGTCATACCCCAGTCGGACATCTTTTAGTCCAACGCAAGGCGGGTTTTCATCCACCTGTTTGCAGGTCGTCCAACTTTGGCGTTTTTTTTATTTTTAAAAAGCGAGTTCTTCTCAACTCGATTGGTACGTCAGGTCAGATGGATCGTTACAACTAAATAGGTAAATCAGTCTCGGTCATAATAGATGCTTTGTATCTTAGACTAGATCCACCAGGGAACGCTG